>CAUYQU010012027.1:0-15286 GCA_963574635.1 Cheracebus regulus
GGGGTTGGGCAGATGTATTTGTTGCGCCCGGGTGGCTGATGTTTGTGGGGGCCGATAACACCCCGGGGCCCTCCAGCCTGGCAACAGACCAAAACTCTTTTTTTAAAAAAAAAAAAAAAAAAAAAAAAAAAAAAAAAAACCTGTAATCCCAGCACTTTGGGAGGCCGAGGCAGGTGGATCACAAGGTCAAGAGATCAAGACCATCCTGGCCAACATGGTGAAACCCCATCTCTACTAAAAATACAAAATGGTGGCACGCACCTGTAGTCCCAGCTACTTGGGAGGCTGAGGCAGGAGAATTGTTTGAACCCAGGAGGCGGAGGTTGCAGTGAGCCGAGGTCATGCCACTGCACTACAGCCTGGCGCCTGGTGACGGAGTGAGACTCTGTCTCAAAAAAAAAAAGAAAGAAAAGAAAAAACCTGAAATCCCCCATCTTTACCCTGTGGGCCAGGCGAGCCTGTGAGGCTCAGCTCCTCCTGGGGTGAAGGAGGGGCTGGAATTCTAATGTCTTATCTTCTAGGGACTCCACGGAGGCTTCATGGGCTATGGCCTGTTCAGGTACAGAAGGGGACCACCATGCTTGATTTCATGCTCTGCCATTGCTGTCTGAGATTCCCCCTCCTTGCTTCTTTCTTTCTCTCTTTTGTTGGTGTTGGTGGTGTTGGTGGTGGTGGTGGTGATTTGTTTGCTTGTTTGTTTTTGAGATGGATTCTCCAATCTCTCTCTCTGTCACTCAGGCTGGACTGCAGTGGCACAATCTCAGCTCACTGCAACCTCTGCCTCCCGGGTTCAAGCAATTCTCCTGCCTTAGCCTCCAGAGTAGCTGGGACTACAGGCACGTGCCACCACGCCCAACCAATTTTTGTATTTTTAGTAGAGATGGGGTTTCTCCATGTTGGCGAGGCTGGTCTTGAATTCCTGACTTCAGGTGACCCACCTGCCTCAGCTTCCCAAAATGCTGGGATTACAGGCATGAGCCACCATGCCTGGCCCAGCTTTGCCTTTCTTATGACTCCTTAGCAGCATTGTGACACATGTTCCTGCTCACTTCTGCCTCCTACCTCTAGACTACAAGCTTGCTCCTTGGGTCCAGGGACCTGGTCACAGTTGTATCCTCAGTACCTAGATTTGTCTGGCACATGAAGGTACTCAGTCAATATTTATTGGGTGGGTAAGTGCTTAGAATGTTACCCAAAAGCACCAAAGGCAGGAAAGACAAGTTTTGCCACCTGATCCAGCAGGGCTGGAGATGGACCTCAAAACCTGCAGAAAGGAGGGGCTCCCTAAGCCTTCCTTTGAAGCCAGGCACTCCTGGGAAAGAGCAAGGTGTGAGAGCCAGCTGGGGAGCAAGGCTGTCATAGGCAGGATGGTTTAGATGTGGAAACAATTCTAGGCCCCACAAGATGACAAGTGAATGAGCTGATCCACTTTGGATCTTTAAGTGCTACCAATACAAGAATAATTCCCAAATCTATGTCACAAGCTAAGGATCTCTCTTGAGCCTTGAACTAGTTTATCCAAATAACCCCTAGACATCTCTCTCCCCTAGCAGGCCCTTGGGCACCTCAAACCCAATCTCTCCAAAGCAACCCCTAAGAGTAGGGGCTGGGGTTGAAACCTTGGAGTCACTGTTGTGTCTGCCATCTGGCCAAGTTATTAAACTTCTCTGATTCTGTTTTCCTCGACTGAAAATTGAGTATAAACAATAGAGTAGGGCCAGGCACAGTGTCTCACCACCTGTAATCCCAGCACTTTGGGAGGCCAAGGTGGTTAGATCACCTGAGGTCAGGAGTTTGAGACCAGCCTGACCAACATAGTAAAGCCCCATCTCTACTAAAAACACAAAAATTTGCTGGGCATGGCGGTGAGTGCATGTAGTCTTAGCTACTTGGGACACTGAGGCAGGAGAATTGCTTGAACCTGGGAGGTTGAAGTGAGCTGAGATTGAGCCACTGTACTCCAGCCTGGGTGACAAAGTGAGATTCCATCTCAAAAACAAATACAAAAACCCAATAGAATACCCATAATTAATACAACTGTCCTAGTGGCCCTCACAGTGAAATTCTAACTCCTTGCAGAGAACAGAATCGAATTGTCAACCTCTGTGGTCTCTTCTGTATTCACAGATTCATTTGTAGAAGATGCCTTTCATTATGCGTTGTTTTTAGTAGTTGCAGTGATGGCATGTTCTTTGGCAACTTTAGCCTGGAGAGATGAGATGTGCAGCAGAAAGCACTAATCTGTATTTTTCTGTTCCATCTCAAAGAGCAGTGAAGAGGCTGTAAGGCGTCTGGTTTCCTAGGAACTTTGGTGTTACTGTCAGGTAGATTCCGCTGCTCCAACAGGCTTATGACACTTTTAGGGGCCCTGGAAATTGTTTTCATTAATTTTAAAATCAGAAGAAAATATGCTATAATAATTATGAATACTATGATGATGAATCCAGACCAAATCAAGATCCCTTACCCCCGCCCTTGTCCAGGTGAATGGAGAAGGAGCTGAGCCGGTCAGAGCTCCTGCCCAGAACCCCGGATGAAGAGGGCAGCCCTGCTCCAGGGGCAGGATCTGGACAGTGAAGGCTGGGTCGCTGTGGGAGGCCAGGAAGGCAGAGGGGAGGCAGCCACAGGAGATCCCAGTGTGAGGGCATGTCAGGCTGGGGTGAAAGCAACTACAAAAGCCCCCAGTCAGGAAAATCTCCACATTCAAGCAGCTAAAGGCAGCCCTGGAGGATCCCCAGCAAGAATGTTGGAGGAGGCTGGAGATGGAGGCAGGTTAGACTGCCTGGGCCTTGTAAGCCAGAGGAGCTGAGACATTTTTTTCATTCCAATGAGCAGCTATTAAAGGGTTTTAAGGGAGGGAGTGGCCAGATGTAATTTACATTTTAAAGAGATTAGCACTGTGGAAAGTGTATTGTGGGGGTGGGGCAAGAGCAGAGCAACATAGAGGGCCCTGGATACTTCCGGACTCTGGCCAGCTTCAGTGATGGAAGTGAGGATGGAGGCAGGTGAGTCCAACAGGAACCCGTGGGTGGAGGGGCTGGAGGCGGTAAGGAAAGGGTGTTATCAAGGAGAAATGGCGGTGATGGTTGTGCTGCTCCTGAGCTGGGGAAGAAGGGAAGACATGAAGACTTCTGTTCAGACACAGTGAGGTGCCAATGGCACACCTGAATGGAAATGCGGAGAAGGCAGTGGAACGGGGCAGTCTGGAGTGGGGGAGACAGGTCAGGTCTTGACCCTCTGGATGCTGGAAGTATGGGTGGCATCAGTGCACAACTGGTGTTTGAAGCCACAAATCTCCAAGTTAGGGAGGAAATGGGAATGTGTTGTGACCCAGAAACTCCTGAGGAAACTGCCCTTGGTGAGTCCCCGCTGAGGACAGAGAAGGATCCTTTAGATCTGGTAACACAAGTGGCTCCTGACCTTGACCAGAGCCGTCTGGGTGGAAAGAGGGATCCAGAAGTCAAACTGGGAGGGGAAGGAAGAGTAAAATAGCACGATTAACCTATCACCTGTGCCTGGCCTCATCCTTGCCTGGGCTCTGGATTAAAAACTAGCTATGAGCTGGGTATAGTCCCAGCTACTCGGAGGCTGAGGCAGGAGGACAGCTTGAGCCTGGGACATTGAGGCTGCAGGTTAAAATGTAATGGCTTCTCAGGCTCACAGCTGCAGGTGAGCTACAATTGTACCACTGCATTCCAGCCTGGGTGACAGAGTGAGACCCCCTTCTCTGAAATGAAAAATATTTATACTTAAAAAAAAATAGCCAGGCACAGTAGCTCATATCTGTAATCCCAGTGGGAGGCTGAGGCAGCACAGTTACCTGAAGTCAGGAGTTTGAGACCAGCCTGGCCCACATGGTGAAACCCCATCTCTACTAAAAATATAAAAATTAGCTGGGCATGGTGGTGCACACCTGTAGTCCCAGCTACTCAGGAGGCTAAGGCAGGAGAACTGCCTGAGCCCAGGAGATGGAGGTTGCAGTGAGCCAAGATTGTGCCATTGCACTCCAGCCTGGGCCACAGAGCAAGACTCTATCTCAGACAAATGAGGAAATTTGAAAATGGACTCCATATTAGATAATGTAATTTTTTGTGTTTGTTTGAGACAAGATCTAAGTCTGGCATGCAGGATGATGGCGTACAGGCAGCTCAAGTGATCTGGGGCTCAAGTGATCCTCCAGCCTCAGCCTCCTAAAGTGCTGGGATTACAGGCATTAGCCACCATGTCTGGTCTGTCTTAGATAATATAGCAGCTCTGAATTTGTTGTGTGTGATAACAATGTGTGGTAAGAGAGAAGCTGGAGGAGACACTTATTGTAGTACTGTAGTATTTAGGGCTGAAAGAGTAGATGCCTGAAACTTTCCAGTGCTTCAACAATAACAATAAATTAAACATATACCCTATAAACAGAGAAAGCATAGATGGTAAAATGCTCATTGGAAAAAATCTAGGTGAAAAATATTTTAATATTGTTTCAACTCCTCTTTCAGCTTAATTTTTTCCTTACAAAGTTGGATGTGGCTGGGTGTCGTGGCTCAGGCCTGTAATACCAGCACTTTGGGAGGCCGAGGCGGGCAAATCACAAGGTCAGGCATTCAAGACCAGACTGACCAACATGGTGAAACCCTGTCACTACTAAAATTACAAAAATTAGCTGGGCATGGTGGCGCAAGCCTGTAATCCTAGCTACTTGGGAGGCTGAGGCAGAAGAATCACTTGAACCTGGGGGTGGGGGCAGGTTGCAGTGAGCCAAGATTGTGACACCACATTCCAGCCTGGGCGACAGAGTGAGACTGTCTCAAAAAAAAAGAAAAGAAAAAGAAAGGCAGACTGCCGCCGGGATCAGTGGCTCACGCCTGTAATCCCAGCATTTTGGGAGGCCAACGTGGGCAGATCAGGAGGTCAGGAGATCAAGATCATCCTGGCTAACATGGTGAAACCCTTTTTGTACTAAAAATACAAAAAATTAGCCAGGTGTGGTGGCACATGCCTGTAGTCCCAGCTGCTTGGCTAAGGCAGGAGAATCGCTTGAACCTGAGAGGCGGAGATTGCAGACAGCTGAGATCGCGCCACTGTACTCCAGCCTGGGCAACAGAGTGAAACTCCTTCTCCAGAAAGAAACAAAGAAAGGCGGGCAGGCGGGCAGACTGCTTAAAGCTTCAGACCACCCTGGGGGAGTGAGGAGGTGGCCCACAGGCTGAGGGCTCTGAGATACATGACAAGGTGGTGAACCTATTGTGGGGTCCTTTCGAGAGTATATGCTGCTTTTTCCTTGCACTGGCTGAAGTTCACAGAAACAGCACATCTGGTTAACACAGATTGCACTCAAGAAACCTCTGTGTGTGAGCAAATACAGTGTGAAGTGGGTTCAGGGATTTTTAAATATCTGTTATTGAAGACAGCCCCCAGGGCTGCAGTGGCATTTGATGACAAGCCATGAGCTGCCACTACAATCTAATATTCCCACAGTCTTTTCCTTAGGCAAACAGGGTTGGCCTCTATACTAAGGCTCCTTCCAAATCCTCTGTGGGGGTCACCACTCCCCCATTTTATAGATGAAGAAACTAAGCATTGTCTTTTGTTTTTTTTCGGGGGGGTTGTGTATTTGAGACGGAGTCTTGCTCTGTTGCCCAGGCTGGAGTGCAGTGGTGCAATCTTGGCTCACTGCAACCTCCGCCTCCCAGGTTAAAGCGATTCTCCTGCCTCAGCCTCCTGAGTAGCTGGGATTATAGGTATGCACCACCACGCCTGGCCAAGCATTGTCAACAATAGTTTTGTTTTGTTCTGAGACGGAGTTTCACTCTTGTTTCCCACGCTGGAGTGCAATGGAGCAATCTCAGCTCACCGAAACCTCTGCCTCTCAGGTTCAACCAATTCTTCTGCCTCAGCCTCCCAAGTAGCTAGGATTACAGGTGTGCGCCACCACACCCAGCTAATTATGTATTTTTAGTAGAGAAAGGGTTTCTTCACGTTGGTCAGCCTGGTCTTGAACTCCCGACCTCAGGTGATCTACTTGCCTTAGCCTCCCAAAGTGCTGGGGCCACTATGCCCAGCAGTTTTTTTTTTTTTCTAGAGGGACAGGGTCTCTCTCTTTCACCCAAGCTATAACCATGAACTCCTAGGCTCAAGGTGATCCTCTTGCCTCAGCCTCCCAAATTCCAAGTAGCTAGGACTACAGGTGCACACCACCATGTTCAGCTAATTTTTTTATTTTTAATAGAGACGGGATCTTGCTATGTTGTCCTGGCTGGTCTCAAACTTCTGACCTCAAGTGATCCTTCTGCCTCAGCCTTCCAAAGTGGTGGGATTATAACGTTGTGCCACAGTGCCCAGCCAACAATAGATTTATAATATCATTGAGGACAGACATTGTGAGTCATCACAGCTCTCCAGTGACTGGCAGCATGCCAGGGATGGGGGATGGGAGAGAGGGAAGGAAGGGAGCCTTCTTAGCTTGACAGTTCAGCCAAGTGCAGGCACTATCATGTTCACGGCTACCAGGCACCTGCCAAACACCAGGCTCTGTGCTGCCCACTTCACAGAGATGGTCTCACTCGGCCTTGATGACAACCTGTGGAGGTTGGTATTATTTACCCCAAGAGAAACTTAACGCAGAGAGTTTAAATAACTTGCCAAAATTCACACAGCAGAATCAGGATTGGAGCTCAGACGTGTTAAACTGAAGCTGTGCTCTTGACTGCCTGGCTGTGCACAGTCTTCCAGAAGAGCACAGCATGGACTTCTGGAATTCTTACAGCCACTCGATTCAAAAGCAGTTAGCACAGTGCTCAGAACAGGTAATAGGGCATTTGAGAAATGCCAGCGACCCTTGACCTAAGACAGTCTGAACGAATGAATGAGTGAAGTGACTTCCTGCCTTGTGGGGTCTTTCTCTTCAAATGGAAGATTTCTCCATAGCCTTTGAATGCTCAAACTAATTAAGGCAAAAAGGCATCAGAGAATTGCGGGCCTTTCCTGTATTAACTGTCAAGTCCAATCTGTAGGCTGTTTACGTGCCAAGGTCAGAGATCAGTCTTTAGCTCTCTCCCCTCATTCATCTGGCCAAGCTCAGAACATAAAATTTATTGATGCAAAACTGATTGGTAGGCAGGGCTAACGAGGTGGTGGGAACAGGGAGGATCAGAAAGAGTTCTAAGCCACTGTCGACTCAGCCCAGATCCTTTGCTGTCCTGACTTCCCTGCGCTCTAGGTTGCAGGGTCACACTTTTCAGAACTAAACCCCAGATGAGCAGCAAATGCTGTCTGGCCCTTTGGCAGTTCTTATGGAGCCCAATCAAGAGTGGGAGGGGGAGCAGTCCTTATTCCTGGTTTTGTCTATTAATGTGGAAAGAGTGAGGCATGGGAGATTAGGTAGTATAGCCTTAAGACTTCACAAATCAAAGCAATTCCTGTGTAAGCTTTCACAGGCCTGTGGGTCGAGAAGAGGAAGGTAACTGTCACGCCTGCAGTTTGCAACCAACCCATCACTAAGCAGTTCCTGTCTCTGGGGAACTCCTCCCAGTGCCTCGTCCTTCATGCCCACCAGCAAAGAGAGGCTGGGAAGGATGCATGAGCTACACGCCTGGCTCTACTTGCAGTGCCCCCAGGATAAAAGCCAGGAGGCAGGCTGGGCGCGGTGGCTCATGCTTGTGATCCCACTACTTTGGGAGGCCGAGGCAGGCGGATCACCAGGTCAGGAGTTCAAGACCAGCCTGGCCAACATGGTGAAACCCCATCTCTACTAAAGTAATACAAAAGTTAGCTGGGCGTCGCCACGCGCATCTGTAATCTCAGCTACTTGGGAGGCTGAGGCAGGAGAATCTCTGTGAACCAGGGAGGCAGAGGTTGCAGTGAGCCGAGATAGCGCCACTGCACTCTAGCCTGGGCAACAGAGCAAGACTCCATATCAAAAAAATAAATAATGCCAGAAAGCCAGGAGGTGGGCAGTCAGTTCCAGGAGTGGGAGGTGGACCCGGGAGCTGTGGCTTCTGCTACTCAAGATGGGGAAAGGACTCCCCTGGTTATTATCAGGACCAAACTTGATTTTGCTTGATCTGAGAGGAAGCATCCTGACCACAGGTCACTTGAAATGCCCTGCAATTTAGAAACAGTGGCTGTCCACAGCAGACAGCTATTTGGATTTAAGTCCCCATATTCACACATCACACCACAAAGTAAAATTGTCCACTTAGAAGCAAAAAAATAACAAAATTAAACAACCAAGCCCCGAACGCACGGTTCAAGGTCCACTCTGAGCAGGGAATGTCTCCTGGTGTATTTGCCTACAGGCTGTGGGGGTAGGGGAGAAGTCCTTTTTCCTCTTATCTGTGGCAGGGCTGGCTCCAGGTTGCACAGAGCTCCAGAGAGAAAACTGCTCACTGTAGAGAAGAGCAGGATCCAGCCCAAGCTCTACTCTGATGAGCTCTGAGATCTGGGGTGGTGATTTCATCTTCTATCTATGGCTTGGAACAATGATGATGACCATGACCCTCCCGTTTCTGTTCAGTCAATGAATAGGGAGCAAACTGCTATTGTCAGGCACTAGGATAGGGAGGTAATTCAGAAAGGCTCCCAGAGACCCACACACCAACCACTAAACAGATCTAACATGCTAAATGCTACATCTACAGTAGGGACATGACATGTTTTAGGTACAGAGAGAAACAAGGGAATTGAGAAGAGCTTCAGAGGTTTTTTCTTTCCTTTTTTCCTTGAAACAGAGTCTTGCTCTGTTGCCAGGCTGGAGTGCAGTGGCACAATCTCGACTCACTGCAACCTCTAACTCCCTGGTTTAAGCAATTCTCCTGCCTTAGCCTCCCAAGTAGCTGGGATTACAGGCATGTGCCACCACACCCAGCTAATTTTTGTATTTTTAGTAGAGATGGGGTTTCACCATGCTGGCCAGGCTGGTCTCGAACTCCTGACCTCGTGACCCACCCGCCTCAGCCTCCCAAAGTGCTGGGATTATAGACATGAGCCACTGTGTCCAGCCTGCTTCAGAGGTTTTCAAAGTGGTTTCTAGACCATCAACAGCCAGCCTCACCTGGAAAATTGTTAGAAATGCAAATATCAGCCCCACCCTAGACCTGCTGAATCAAAAGTTCTGGGGGTGGATCCCAGCAACCTGTGTGTGAACAAGCCCTCCAGGTGATTATGATGCAACCTAAAGTCTGAGAATCACGTAGAGGTTGGAAAACTACCTTGCAACCAGCAACCTGTTTTTGCAAATAAAGTTTTATTGGAACACAGCCATAATCCTTCATTCAGATATGTTTGTGGCTACTTCCCTTTTAACCTGCAGAGTTGGTAGTTATGACAGAGACAATACGGCCTTGCAAAGCCTGATTCTGCCAAATGACTAGACTAGATCTCCCATACTAGGGAGCACAGCCTAGATTTTTTTTTTTTTTTGAGATAGGGTATCACTGACATGGAGGCTGGAGTACAGTGGCGGGTTCTCAACTCACTGCAATGGAGTGATGAGTAGCTGGGACCACTAGCATGCGGCAACACACACAACTAACTTTTGAATTTTTTTTTAAGAGACAGAATTTTGCCATGTTGCCCAGGCTGGTCTTGAACATCTGGAGTCAAGTGATCTGCCTCCTCAGACTCCCAAAGTGCTAGGATTACAGGGGGCTAGAGCCACACCTGGCTTTTTCTTTTTTTTCTATTTTTTTTTGAGACAGAGTCTTGCTCTGTTGCCAGGTGCCAGGCTGGAGTGCAGTGGCGTGATCTTAGCTCACTGCAATCTCTGCCTCCCAGGTTCAAGCAATTCTCCTGCCTCAGCCTCCCAAGTAGCTGGGACTACAGGCACGCATCACCATGCCCAGCTAATTTTTGTATTTCTTTTAGTAGAGACAGGTTTTCACCATGTTGGCCAAGATGGTCTCGATCTCTTGACCTCGTGATCCACCCACCCCAGCCTCCCAAAGTGCTGGGATTACAGGCGTGAGCCACTGTGCCTGACGTTTTTTTTTTCTTTTTTTAAAGAGACAAGGTTTCAGTATATTGCCCAAGCTAGAGTCAAACTCCTGGCCTCAAGCAAATCCTGCTGCCTCAGCCTCCTAAGTAGCTGGAACTACAGACAGGTGCACACCACCATACTTGGTTCCTATCTTTTTTTTTTTTTTTTTTTTAAAAAAAAAAAGATGGGCTTTCACCATGATGGCCAGGCTGGTCTTGAACTCCTGACCTCAGGTGATCCACCCACCTCGGCCTCCCAAAGTGCTAGGATTACAGGCATGAGCCACCGCGCCTGGCGCTTTTGAGACGGAGTTTCACTCTTGTTGCCCAGGCTGGAGTGCAGTGGGGTGATCTTGGCTCACTGCAACCTCTGCCTCCCGAATTCAAGTGATTCTCCTGCCTCAGCCTCCCAAGTAAATGGGATTACAAGCATCTGCTGCCACGCCCGGCTAATTTTTTATATTTTTAATAGAGATGGGGTTTCACCATCTTGGCCAGGCTGGCCAGGGTAGTCTCAAAACTCCTGACCTCAGGTGATCTGCCTGCCTCAGCCTCCCAAAGTGCTGGGATTACAGGCGTGAGCCACCACATCCAGCTGCTCCGGTTTATCTTAATGCCCTCCACTGATCCATGTTGGTCCTAATGGAATTCCCCACAGCTTCGTGGCTTAATAAGAGGCAGCCTGCTTTTCACACTGTAGTGTGCAAGGCGCTAGCCCAGTGCTGGGCTTGTATCACAAGAAGTTTGTCACCCTCTTTTCCCCTCTACCTTTTGTCCTCCCACCAATCTTCCACCTTTCTTGTTCAGTAACATTCACAAGTATTCAAAACCCACAGTCCTCATATTTCTTCAGGAAAATTTTAGAATTGTTCCCATCTATGTCGTATGATTAAAACTCCAGTATTCAGTCAGGTCCATCTGTCCCCAAGCCTCCTACCCCTAATCTTTGTGACCCTCTTCTTCCTTCTGCTCTATAGGGATGGGGTCCACACCCCCTTCCCCATGTGATCTCTGTTAATGTGTAGGAAGACTCATAATTTAATCCTAATATGAAAAGTGAATGGAAGAACTAAGCTGAGTATTTATTTATTTGAGACAAAGTCACACTCTGTTGCCCAGTCTGGAGTACACAGCCATAATCTGTGTACCAAATCCTCCACCTCCCAGCTTCAAATGATTCTCCTGCCTCAGCCTCCTGAGTAGCTGGGATTACAGGTACTTGCCACCATACTGGGCTAACTTTGTGTTTTTAGTAGACGAGGTTTCTCCATGTTGGTCAGGCTGGTCTTGAATTCCCGACCTCAGGTGATCCACCTGCCTTGGCCTCCCAAAGTGCTGGGATTACAGGTGTGAGCCACGGAGCCCATTATTACGTTTTGAGATGGAGTCTCGCTCTGTCGCCCAGGCTAGAGTGCAGTGGCGCAATCTCAGCTCACTGCAACCTCTGCATCCCGGGTTCAAGCGATTCTCCTGCCTCAGCCACCCACATAGCTGGGACCACAGGTATGTGCCACAACACCCAGCTAATTTTTTATATTTTTAGTAGAGACAGCATTTCACCATGTTAGCCTGGATGGTCTCAATCTTCTGACCTCATGATTTGCCCGCCTGAGCCTCCCAAAGTACTGGGATAACAGGTGTGAGCCACCGCACCTAGCTGGGAAAGACAATTATTAAATTATTAAAAGGAAGTAACATTTCGGGAGGGAGTTGAGGTTGCTCATCTGGTGGACTGAGTACTGCTACAGCATCAGCAGGCTGTGGGGAAGAATGCATGACTTGATAAAACTGTGTTAAGGAGACTTGCTTAAGAGCTACTGAATCAAGCTGGGCAGGAGGAGGATATGAAAGCACAGATACAGACAGGAGTGACTGGCAAAGAATCTTATGAAGGCTAAGGTCTGTTTTGTTTTTGTTTTTAAATCCTTACTGGGGCCAGGCTTGGTGGCTCACGCCTGTAATCCTAGCACTTTGGGAGGCCGAGGCGAGAGGATTCTTTGAGCTCCCAAGTTTAAGACCAGCCTGGTCAACATAGTGAAACATATCTCTACAAAAAATATAAAAATGAACTGAGTTTGGGGCCATGTGCCTGTGGTTCCAACTACTGAGGAGGCTGAGGTGGGGAGGATGGTTTGAGTCTTGGAGGCAGAGGTTGCAGTGAGCCAAGACTGCGCCACTACACTCTAGCCTGGGCGATACAGCCAGACCTTGTCTCAACAGAAGAATCCCCTAGTGCTCTGCCTAACGTTTTTCCATTTTGTTAGGAATAGGAAGAAGAGAGGAAATAACTGACTAAGTGACTACTCTGTCAACCATGGTTACAAGGCATTTTCCAACATTATTTCAATGTTAAGGAAAGCTGCTCATGAAATTAGGTTCACTGGGCCACAGTTTTCAGATGAGGAACCTAGGAGAGGTAAAGGGACAGAATTGGAAACCAGTTCTGTCAGACCACAGATACCCCACCTGTTCTATACTGGCCTGTTAATTTATAATGAAATTACTGCCCTCACAGAATTCCCATTTCTTCATACCACTAGAAACCCTTTCTCAGATTTGGGAGTATATAAGTAGATTAGGTGATTTCTAATTTTTTTTTTTTTAGACAGAGTATGCCATATTACTCTGTCACCCAGGCTGGAGTGCAATGGTGACTCACTGCAATCTCCCCCTCCTGGGTTCAAGCAACTCTTCTGCCTCAGCATCCCATGTAGCTGGGACTGCAGGAATGCGCCACCAAGCCTGGCTAATTTTTGTATTTTTAGTAGAGATGGAGTTTCACCATGTTGGCCAGGCTGGTCTTGAACTGCTGACTTCAGGTGATCCACCCACGTCAGCCTCCCAAAGTGCTGGGATTACAGGCATGAGCCACCACACCCAGCCACCAAATCCTTATTCTGCTATGAAGAACGTAGTATCACACAGCTGGGCATGGTGGCTCATGCCTGTAATCCCAGCACTTTGGGAGGCCAAGGCAGGTGAAGTATCAGGGGAGGAGTTCAAGACCAGCCTGGCCAACAGGGTGAAACCCCATCTCTACTAAAAATACAAAAAATTATCGAGGCATGGTGGCATATGCCTGTAATCCCAGCTACCCAGGAGGCTGAGGCAGAACTGCTTCAACCTGGGAGGTGGAAGTTGCAATGAGCTGAGATCAAGCCAACGCACTCCAGCCCAGGAGACAGAGTGAGACTCCACCTCAAAAAAAAAAAAAAAAGTGGGGCACAGTGGCTCAGGCCTGTAATCCCAGCACTTTGGGAGGCTGGGGGTGGGGGGAGGATGGATCACAAGGTCAGGTGTTCGAGACCAGCCTGGCCAATATGGTGAAACCCTAACACTACTAAAAATACAAAAATTAGCCAGGCATGATGGTGCGTGCCTGTAAGCCCAGCTACTTGGGAGGCTGAAGCAGGAGAGTTGCTTGAACCTGGGGGGTGGAGGTTGTAGTGAGCTAGCATTGTGCCACTGACTCCAGCCTGGGCAACAGAGTGAGACTCTGTCTAAAAAAAAAAAAGAAAGAAAAGAAAGAAAAGAAAGTGGTACCACTGAATGACTCATTATACCAGCAGCCTGGTTTCCGAAATGAAACTGTGCTGTCAAGTCAATCTAATGATAAATGTATAAATCCTTGGCAGAAATGTGACTTTATGTTCAAGGACCATTAATTCAGGGATTACTATGTCAGGTACATATACTATCTCATTTAATCCTCTAACAGTCCTGTGAGGAAGTAACACCATTTTATGGATAAATTGAGGCTTAGACAAGTTAAATATCTTGCTTAAGGCCACAATGCTGGTAAGAGGCAGGGTCAAGTTTAAAGTCAAAGACCTAGAATAGGAAGTCTTATCTTCCTAGCCAAAAAGGACTAGAGGTACAGCAATGCTGTCATGCAAGTTCAGTTTTCTTGCCAGGTTTGTAGCTCACACCTGTAATCCCACCACTTTCGGAGGCCAAGGCAAGTGGAACACTTGAGCTCTGGAGTTCCAGACCAGCCTGGGCAACATGGCAAGACCTATCTATAAAATAGTTTAAAAAAAAATTTATAGAGACAGGGTTTTACCATGTTGGTCAGGCTGGTCTTGAACTCGTAATCCGCCTCGGCCTCTCAAGTGTTGGGATTACAGGCGTGAGCCACTGTGCCTGGCCCTAAAACAGTTTTACAAATTTTTTAAAAAGTAAGATTTTTCTGAGCAATGTCAACCCATTCAGTATGTATACCACCATCTTTTTGATAAAATGATGGATGTTATAGAACATTTAAGAAAATTTGAAACAATCTTTAGTGTGGTACAGGTGGAAGAGCAAAAGAGGGTTAAACTACTCTAGTTTTCTGTGTCTTCCTCGGAACACCTTTCTTATGAGTTATCCTAAACCAACCAACCAATCAACCAATAAATAAATAGGGTGTGGCTCCAAAATCAAACATTAGGAAAGTATCAGATACCCAAACCTCCCTTTGAGACTGACATATACATATTACACATCACAGGCTCTAAGAAGCAGTGCAATAAAGGATTCCGCTTTAACCTAGAGTTCCCCCAAAGTTGCTTGTCCGATGTAACCTTTACTCCCTTTAAAGCGTTATTAACCTATCAAAACTGCAGAGCATACCTCAGGGAACACCAAAACCAGTCTGCCAGCTCTGTGGTCCTGTGACAATGAACTGGAATCTGGAGGACTTGTCATTCACTCTCTGCAGGAAAGACCAGATGATTAAAGTGAACATCACCTAGTCTGATCCATGCTTTAGTGCTCTACAGCTGAGGGGAACTGGGCCTTTGCATGGGGAATGTCATTGTTTGCTATCCCATGACAGGTGGAAGTTGCTATGTAATCAAACATACCTTAAACAAATTGATTCATGAATCCAAGGTTAAATCGCATTATAAAGAAACATCTGACAACAAGAGTTTCTTTTGAAAATCTTTTTTTCTCTGTGAAAGGATGAGCCCTATTATCTATATTCTCTTGCCTTACTCTTGCTATTTCCATTTATATGACGCTTGTAACTAGAATCACCCAACCTCTGATGTAAGCAAATTCATTCAATTCCTATGAGCAATTCCTATTGGGATGGGCACTAAATCTAGGGTGGGCTATGAGTAGACCTGTGATGGTATAAGTTCTTTGACATATGAGAAAATCCAAGTAGAAAAAAATGAAACTAAAAGTTTCAACTCTCCTGTGTTCCAATGATGATAATTTTTTTTTTTTTTTTTTTTTTTTTTTTTTTTTTTTTATTTTTTTTGATTTTTTTTGCCCCGGGGGGGTGTGCATGGCAAAAAACAGGCGAACCCCAACCACCACCACCAGGGTG
>CAUYQU010012032.1:0-25559 GCA_963574635.1 Cheracebus regulus
AGTGGATTTCCCTTTTGTTGATGTTGAAGCTATTTCTTTCTGCTTAGTTTTCCTTCTAACAGTCAGGCCCCTCTGCTGCAGGACCACTGGAGGTCCACTCCAGATCCCGCTTGCCTGGGGATCATCTGTGGGGGCTGTAGAGCAGCAAAGGTTGCTCCCGGTTTCTTCATCTGCTATCCTTATCCCAAAAGGGTACCCACCAGGTATTGGCCTGAGTTCTCCTTTATGAGGTGTCTCTTTGGGTATACGGGGATCAGGGAGCTGCTTGAGGAGACAGTCTGTCCCTTATAGGAGCTCAAGGGCTGTGCTGGGAGCTCTGTTGTTCCGTGCAGAGCTGCTCGGCAGGTACCTTTAAGTCTACTGCAGCTGAACTCATAACTGCCTCTTTTCCCAGGTGCTCTGTCCTAGGAAGGTTGGCTTTATTTATAAGTCCCTGTTGTGCTGCTGCCTTTTTTTTATAGATACCCTGCCCTACACGGAGTAGTCTAGTCACAGTCTGCCAGCAGAGGTGTTGCTGAGCTGCTGCAGGCTCTGCCCTGCTGCTGTGTGAACTGCCTCGCTAATGTTGGACTGCCTCAGTAGTGGGGGACGCCCTTCCCCCCACTGAGCTGGATGGTCCTGGGTCCAACTGCGCTTGCTGCCAAACTCTCATTCCAGAGCATTTCACATTGCTTATTTTGTAGGGGTGGTATCTGCTGAGCCAGATCCCCTGGCTCCCTGTCTTAGCCCCCTCCCTTTCAGTTGAATAAGCGGCTCTGTCTCCCAGGTGTTCCAGGCACCAGCCATAATGGCTGCCCAGACTTGTGTGAGTTTCTGTGCACTATCGCAGCACCGGCTGAAACCGCCATGCTGAAAACTCATGGCGCTTTTTGGCCTGGGAATCTCCTAGTCTGTGGGCAGTGAAAACTTGTTTGGAAATGCGGTGAGCACTCACCCTCTGCGCCAATCTAGCTGGGAACTGTACTCCAGAGCTGTTCCTATTCGGCCATCTTGGATCCATCTCACCTTCATTTTTTTTTTTTAAGTTTTTCTACACTGAACTTGGCTTTACTATCACAGAGAAAGATTATTTTTAAAAAATCTGTGTTCTTTCAAAAAAAATTAATCTAATCAAGACTTGAGACTAATTTCCACTTTGCATAAGAGACAGAGAAACAAGTTAAATACCATCATGAAGAAACAATCCGACAAAATCCAGAAAGTGGAATAGTCTATAAAGAAATCAATCATCTTCTCCAAAAGTCAATATAATAAGAGACAAAAAGGTTGGGAAACTGTTTTAGACTAACACAGACTGAAGGCGCATAGCGACCGAATGTCATGTCCAAACCTCGATGGGGTCCTGACTCAGAACCAGGTCTCAAAGACGTTGTAGGGACAGTTGAGGAAAGTCGAAGGTGGATTTGTGTCTTGGTTTCTCTTGCCCACAATACGGATGTGCTGCTCAGTTCACAACTACTGGATCTGCAAAAGTTTCACTCCCAGAATCACGCTTTATGTTAGATGCACCCAGAGAAGCTGTCATGGTGTGTTGCTAAACCCAGGAGGATCTCATGTACCACTTCAGAATAGCAAAATGTCCTTCTCCATTTTACACAAAATACCTATCAGAAAACTCTCTAAAATCAGTCTAGATCTACTAAACGTTCAGCAGGTACCCAGTTATTAAATATTAATTTATTGGCTTATTGTACAAGTAATTATTCCTGTGACTCCCATAAGTCACATAGGGTGGATGGAGGAAGATAAAAGAGACTGACTGGCACTGCACCCCCATCTCCCCACGGGTACCCGGCATCATCCAAGTCAATCCTGAACCCCAGGGAGGTTGGCATTTCCACATCTAATTAACAAAAGAAACTCTTGGTTGAGGGCCCAGAATTTCTATACAAGTGGCCAATTTTAGCTCACAAAATTTTGCTATATGGTTCAAAAACCTCTGTTTTAAGGGTGGAGGGACAAAAATATCTAACTGCTAATAATTGTCCCTAAGGTTTAGACAGTGGCCTAGAATTTACAGAATTGTTATACAGACACATCACATTGAGGAGACTCCACATCTAAGTGGGCAGCTGTTCCTTTCAGGCTCAGCCTGCCTCCTGGGTGGAGAGAATTTTCCCCGGTTTGCATCGTCCTCTGTAGTGCAGGGTGCCCAAGAGTGCGGAGCCCATGAACCTGCGCAGTAGGTAAAGCAGGAATTGTTATCCCCATTTTACAAACTTTATAAAATAAAATGATGCTTATATGTAATATATAAAATGTGTATGTATTGATATATTTTACATACACTGTATATAACATATAAAATACTGGAGATGGCCACTCGGAGACACTTCAACTGCCAGCTCCCCACAAAATGCCACCTAAATGACCTGCAGAGCCAGCAGAGCTCAGCTGATTGCTTTCTCTAAGAAAGGCCACTGCCTCAGGACAGGCACTTCAAGGGTGTCATATTTGTGTGATTTGGGGGATATGGTTTAAGGTTAGTCTTTGTTGAGGTGCCGCTGACTAACTGGGATTAGGTGTTCTTCACCCCCATCCCCCTAGGCTGGAGTGCAGTGGTGTGATCACAGCTCACTGCAGCCTCCACCTTCCAGACCCAAGTGGTTCTCTCACCTCAGCCTGGGACTTTGGCTGTGCACCACCACGCTTGGCTAATTTTTGTATTTTTTATAAAGATGGGGTCTCGTCATGTTACCCAGGCTGGTCTCAAACTCCTGGGCTCAAGCAGTCTACTCCCCACGGCCTCCCAAAGTGCTGGGATTGCAGACTTGAGCCACCACAGCTGGCCTGAAGTTCTTGATATAACCTTTGAGGACTGGGAGACGCAGAGTGGGGAAAGTTTGAATGAACCTTAAGAGTAAACAGTTGCTTGATAAGCCCAACTGAACAATGTATTGTTTGAGAAAGGGTCTTCTCACCCAAATGAAGTCTAGTTGAGTGATGAGTAAAAGTTCAGATAAATGGATTTTGAAAGTTGATAAAACAAATAATAAAGCTGTTTATAACTTTATCTTACTGGGCAGGAATTTCTTGCAGAGAATGGAAAGGTAATTTTAATGTAGACAGTCTTAGTACTTGATCTTATTAAGTGTGGGGCTGCAGGTGGCTTCCTTCTCAAAGACAATTAGGGCACAAGTCCCTCCAGGAGAAGTTGGGTGTGCTGGAACTTGGCCTCAGTCTCCCGGACCCTGGCTCCTGCCCCTTCCCTCACACCACGATGCCAGTCTTCAACACTGGTGCTGAGCTCACCCTGCTCAGGCTGCTATAAGACCCCTCCAACAGAGTTCAAGCAGGCTCTGCCAACTTGATGCCAACTCATGACCATGGTGGCTCCACAGTGGGTGCTGGGGTAAAAGCCCAGGGCAGGGTCGTGGAAGATGGGACTATGGCCCTGGAGTGAGCAGTGAGTGAGCCCCAGGGACAGTGTGCCAGTTCGAAGAGTGTCCCCCTAAACTTCAGGTCTACCTGGATCGTATTTGGAAATAGCGCCTTTGTAGATTTAGTTACTTCAGATGGGGTCATACTGGATTAGGTTGGGTCCTAAATCCAATGACTAATGTCCTCCCAAGAAGGTCATGTGAAGACAGAAAAGAAGGCTCTGTGACATAATGACAGAGGCAGAGATTGGCTACAAACCAAGGAACACCAAGTGATCTGGGGCAGCCACTGGAAGCCAGGAAGAGGCATGGAAGGATTCTCCCCTAGATCCTTCAGACAGAGCATGAGATGCCTTGATTCAGACTTCTGGCCTCCAGAACCGTGAGAGAATACACATCTGTGGTTTTAAGCCCCCAGCTGGTGGCACTTTGTTATAGTAACCAGACGGTTGCTACCTGAGCAGGTCTGCCGAGTGCAGCATGCACTTGGGCTTGTTACCCCTGAGCAGGAGCCCACAGCGCTCTGGATGGCATGTGTAGCCTCGCTAGGGCTGTGGCGGGGTGGGGGCAACCTCATGCAGACAGGGTGAGGTATCCGGGTCACAGCCTTTTCTGGCAGTCCGTCCGCTCTGCCAACATTCAAGAAAGAACTCTTTTAAAAAAAAATTCCACCAGGCGCAGTGGTGCGTGCCTGTAGTCCTAGCTACTTGGGAGGCTGAGGCTGGAGAATCTCTTGAGTTCAGGAGTTCTGGGCTGTAGTGTGCTATACCGATCGGGTGTCCACACTAAGTTCGGCATCAGTATGGTGACCTCCCGGGAGTGAGGGACCACCAGGTTGCCTAAGGAGGGGTGAACCGGCCCAGGTTGGAAATGGAGCAGGTTAAAACTCCTGTGCTGATCAGTAGTGGGATTGCACCTGTGAACAGCCACTGCACTCCAGCCTGAGCAACATAGCGAGAACCTGCCTCTAAAAAAATAAAAAATAAATAAAAATAAAAAATGAGTCCCCCAACCAAATCAATTCTGGAAAAGCTGCAAAACACAACACAGCTCCCCACTGAGTCTCTTAATTCTCCCCTCCAGAGGGGACAGTCTCACACCTCATCAGTGCCTCAAAGGAAACAGAACAATCCAGATTGTGTACTGTATACAATCTGTGTACAATTCTGCAATTGTATACAGATGTGTATTATCCTGCAACCACCCCACAATCAAGGCATAGAACAGTTCTATCACCCAAGGGACACTTCTGAATGCAGTTCCAATGACATGATTTAGGCTCCAAACCTGAATTCCTTAAATTCTCTGCTCAATCAAAGAAGTGTATCTGCAGTTCCTTCTCCTATTTCCAGGCCAGGCAACTTTCCTGAGAGTTGAAAGCAATAATTTCTCCAACAACCTGGCTCGGCCTCGTTAGAGCCTGTGTTGAAAGAGCCAGGTTGCTAATGTCACTTTTCTTGCTTCTCTGGAGACCAATTTTCTGGACCTGAATAGCACCCACAGCTAACACCTTTTAAGATCACTAAAGCGACTTCCATGGGAGAAAAATCACCCATTTCTCAAAACAATCACCAGTGCTTTCCTCATGCAGCTGATCCCAGCTCCTGAGAAATCATTTAATTGGATTGGAGGTCACAGGATCCTCTTCCAATTAGGGTCTCATCATGCCAGCTGCCATCTGCGCTGGGGATAATCAGACTGGGCTTTGTAAGACAAACAAGTCCATCTGAGAGGCAGCCACGGTCCTTCAGCAACCAGCTGGCTCCTTCCACGAGGCAGTCTGTCTGCAGCCTAGAGCTCATCTTCACCTCCAGGACTGTTATTTGGGACCAGAATGGAATAAACAGAACAGGTATTTTCAACTCAGCCTCCTTCCTTTTTCCAGAACAGCCACCATGAGAATAGATGGGGTTGGCAGAGTCAACATGGCTCGTTGGCATGTTGACTCTATTGCCCTCTTCCCTGTGATGCTCATATTGTGTTAAATCTGCCTCTGTTTCAATGCCAGGGAGGGGACCCAGTGAGGAGCTAAGTGTCAGGAACATGATAAACAAGGAGGGATGTGTGGGGGGGAGTATTTAACAAAATGTTCCCATGTGGGGAGGACTTGCAAGAAAATGGAGGGAGGGAGGATGCCTTAGCCCAAATGGTGGAGTCAACAAAGCCCCAGCCCTGTGCTTCCTCCTCCAAAATCCCTCCTGGAATCATGCCTCTAAATGTCTACTGTCCTCCTGGGCCCTGAGGATCGGCTCCCTGCTAAGCCAGGAGTCCCCTCCTTCCAGACAGAGCAGGGCTGTAGGCCTTCAGGTAGAGCTGCATGGCTAAACCTACACTGAAGAAGATTTACCTGCACCCTACCCTAACCCCAACACATTAATATGTGTTTGTCATGGGGCTGGGGGAGGGAAGCCCTCTGCTGCCCTGACCTAGGTCCATCCTGGAACTGTGGCAGAACTCTTAGTCATGGTAGCTCCACAGACCACCTTTCCTTGTGGATGAAACTTGCACACGCCCTCATTTTGCCCAGAACTGCCTAATTAACTCTTGAGTTAGAGAACCCTCGAGTCAAAAGCAAATCATAAAGGGAAAAGCCTGGGCCAGAGCCTTTATTGGGGTTTCTGTGGGAAAGACAAGGCGGGATAGGGTAAGCCATAAATTTAGGAGTAAATGATTCTGGATAGCTCTGGGGCACAGGGGCTGTCCCTAGTTGCCTGATACTGACTGGGCCCTGGGTTGATGTAGGGCAGGGGGAATAAATCCAGGGTCAGGCTTGGTCAGTTTACATATGAAAGGCATGCTCTAGGGAGCTCTTTTGCTATCTCTAATAATTGGCTGGACTTGGGAGGAGCAGCGTCTCTCAGCAAGGTCAGAATGCCAGAGCATCAAGAAGATAGGAAATAAGAAGACAGAGTAATTGGCCCAGTGATGAAAGGATGTCAAATAAACAAATTCAGAGTCTTAGAAAACACAAAACAGAGGCCCCGTTCCCTTCTCTCTGCCTTCCCAGCCACCTGTCCCACTGTTACAGTAGGTAGCTAGTCAGACACGTGTGGGGCAGGAGAGTGCCACCACCACCAACCAGGAATGTCAGGTGATCATCAGGTGATAGGCAGTTTGTTAACTTCCTTTCCCCTTCCCTTCCCACTCCCCTCCACTCCCCTGCCCTCCCCTCCCCTGCCCTTTCGAGATGGGGTTTTGCTCTTGTTGCCCAGGCTGAAGTGCAATGGCAGGATCTCAGCTCACTGTAATCTCTGCTTCCCGGGTTCAAGTGATTCTCCTGCCTCAACCTCCCAAGTACGTGGCATTACAGGCGCCCACTACCACGCTCAGCTGATTTTTTTTGTATTTTCAGTAGAGATGAGGTTTCACCATGTTGGTCAGGCTGGTCTTGAACTCCTGACGTCAAGTGATCCACCTGCCTTGGCCTCCCAAAGTGCTGGGATTGCCAGCATGAACCACTGTACATGGCCTTAACTGTCTTTCTAAAATAATAATTGATTGCAGCCAGTGCCAGGGAAAGACAGTCTCCTGATAAACAGAAACACCTGAAACTAGTGATCAGCCGCTTCCTGATAAGATTTCAGGAGTTAGGTGAGTGCACTCATGCATGTACACTAAGAGGCAAAATGGCAGAATTTAACTGGAATATGACCTTCATCTAGGAATGCTAAATTGGTAAGGGAAGAATGTCTCAAGTGAGCATGTGTACGACTCCAGTAAACACACTATACTTGTGGCCCCTCGCAAGGGCTAATAGGCCATTGTGCATGCGGACAGCCCACCCCAAGGGAAGAATCAGAGGCAGAAGGCACGAAAGGCCCTGGAAGCATGCCAACGAGTAAAACCCCAAGTCAGAGGTCAAACAGAGCATTTGATCTCTCAAGCTGCCCACTTGGCCTCTTCCAAGTATACTTTACTTCTTTTCTTTTCTGCTCTAAAGCTCTTTAATAAACATTCACTCCTGCTCTAGAACTTGCCTCAGTCTCTCCTTTGACCTTGTGCCCCTCAGTTGAAATCTTTCTTTGGAGGAGGCAAGAATTGAGGTTGCTGCAGACCAGTACAGATTCACCACCCATAAAACACTTTGGTGCTGCGTGACTCTAATACGTTCCCTAGTGCTAACAACACTGGGCCCTGATAGTCAGGAAACTCATCCTCCTCTGGCTCTTCTGTCTGCCCCACTGAGCCCTTATGGCCATGTTGAAACTCATTGTTTTTCAAAGCACAATCTTGTCAAGGTTGTAGATGCTTTCCTTTCTGAGATAGAATGTAAGAGAGAAGTTCTCAACTCCTTCCCCCTACACCCTGCCAGGATTCCTTACCACCAAATGGCTCAAGCTCTTCAGAAAGGGCATGGCAAGGAAGCCATAGGATGGCGCAGCCAGCAAAGAGACTCCTGAGCATTCTGAACCAGCCAGCGGCCTCTGTCTACCTGGGGAATCACTTCATTCCAGCCAGTATGTCTGGCTCACACTTCTTACTGCACACCCCTTGGCCACAGTGCACTGGAGCCAGCTTGTGCCAGCTGAGGAGAGCCCACCATGTGCATTTCTTCCTGGCTCTATTCAGCTGCAGCATGCTGACCGCTTAAAATGAGCCATGGTATTTACAGCACAGTAATCAGCAAACTATGACCCAGGGCTACCACTCTCTCCAGAGCTGGTTGTTAAGCAGACACCAGCCTTCCCCTGCCTCAGGCCAGGTTTCCCACAGTAACAAGCCAGCACCACACCCCCTCTCCAAAAACCAGATCAACAGGGCTCTTCTCCCCTCAAATGCTCCATGGGACAGAAACTCTATTTTTTCCATGGATTTGCTCACTCCATAGTCAAAAGTCAGGCTTCTTTTTTTCCTAGCTGGATGCCCTTGGGTAAGTCCTGGGGCCTCTCTGGCTCTCTGATTTCTCATCCATGAAAACAGAGACAGCAGTATCTGTCATATAGGTAGGCAGCAACTAACTTGAGCTTTTTGGAATGGGCCTATGCAACTGTAATTGGTGGTCTATGGACAAAGAGTTGAGTCTATGCGTCTCTCACTATGCAGGGGAAACAAAACCTTCATTTTCCCCAATACTAGCTCCCCAGGCATGGCTCCATCAGGACATTGGATTTGACTCTGGCAGTGGCATACCAAGGGAGGGGCAGTGGGAGGGGAGTCTGTCCTGGGAGTAGGCCATAACAGGTGCATTGTCTGCAGAGAATTAGAAAGGGAAATAAGACTAAAAGTTGGTCTGCTTTTTAAAATCACATGCATCAGTGATTCTAAAACTTGTCAGTTATAAAATATTCCTCGCTTCCAGGGTGGGAGGGGAGTGGGAGAAACTGTTCCTTTTGCCCCTCCCTTTGTCAGGGCTCTGTTGGCAGCTGCCTATTCTGGGCATTCAGTGGTTAAAGGAGAGAGTCAATTACAGAGAGACTTTGGACATTCACGGCCACAGTTCTCAGGTCTCTCACTGTTCCCACAAACACCCAGCTGTCTTGGGTTCTGGAATGGCACAGCATTTTTCTGTGTTGAAGTCTATGGTAGAGTTCGCAAATGGCTGCCATATTTGCAGCTTGTCCCAGCAAGATGTGGGAGGCTGTTTCTCTATACCTTCAATCTGCTCTGGCCCATGACTTGCTTTGGTCAATAGCATATATCAGAAGTGATGATGTGTGAGTTCCAAGCCTGGGCCTCAAGAAGCCTTGTATGCTTTGCTCTTGCCTTTGGAACTCTGCCACCACCACGTGCAGAAGCCCAGGATAGCCTGCTGGAAGATCACGGAGCCATCTTCCCCACCACCCAGCTGACAGCCAGTCAGCACTAGCGGGGTGAATGAGGCTGTCGTAGGTCAGCCACTCCCCAGCAGACCCGCCTGCTGACTGCAGACATTTGAGCAAGTCAGGCTGAGATTAGCCATACAAGGTCCAGATTTGTAGAACCACCCAGCTGACCCATGGACTCAGGAGCAACAATAAATACTGGGTATTTTAAGCTACTAATTTTAGGGATAATTTTTTTTTTTGAGATGAAGTCCTGCTCTGTCGCCCAGGCTGGAGTGCAGTGGCACAATCTTGGCATGAAGCTGCACAATGTTTTAGGCCAGCTGCAGTGGCTCATGCCTGTAATCCAGCACTTTGGGAGGCTGAGGCAGGTGAATCACCTGAGGTCAGGAGTTTGAGACCAGCCTTCTTTTTCATTAAGTGGATCATTTCTAGTGTAACATTTGAATTCCTTTAATGATTTTTAACAAGTTTTATAAGTTATTTTCTTATTAGTTGCTGTATGGCTTATAGTATACACCTCAGCTTATTAGAATCTACTTCATATTTATTAACTTAATTCCAGTGATATGTAGATACTCTATTCCTACATAGCTATATTTGCTCTATTTTCTCCCTACCCTTTTATATATTACTATAGTTATACAAATATGTCTATGTATGTTACAAACTCTATAATACTTCAAGTATTACTTTATATAATTTTATGTCTTTTAAAGGAGCTGAGAGGAAAACAAATATATCTTTGTAGAGTTTGTTATATTAATCTTCTTATTTACCATTCTGATTCTCTTGATTTCTTCCTGTGTATTTGAGTTACCATCTAGTGTCATTTCCTTATTCTAATATAGCTTCATTCTTCACCTGCTTCCTTTGTGCTGTTATTGTCAAATATATTTCTATATGTAATAGACCTAACAATGCAATTATGTAAAATTTTGTTTTTTTAGAATATAAAAATAAGGGGGAAATAAAAGTATAGTCTCTTTTAAATGAAATATGAAATTACTCACATAATTACCTTTACCAGCACTCTTTTCTGTGTGTGTAAATTTTAATTACAGCCTGGGATAACTTGCTTTCAGCCTGAAGAACTACCTGTAATATTTCTTGTAAGGTAGGTCTGCTAGCAACAACAAATTCTCTCAGTTTTTGTTCACCTGGGAATATTTTTATTTTGCCTTTTTTTCTCCAGTTTTGAAAAGATCATTTTGCTGGGTATGCAATTCTTGGTTAGCAGTTTTGTTTTCTTTTAGCATTTTGAGTATGTCATTCTACTCCCTTTGGCCTCTGTTGTTTCTGATGATAACGCAGCTAATAATCTTACTGGAGTTATCTTAGGCACATGAGTTATTTTCTCTTGCAGCATTCAAGATTTTCTCTTTGTCTTTCAACGTTTGATTATGATGTGGATTTCCTTGTGTATATTCCACTTGGAGTTTGTTGAGTTTCTTGGATGTTCTCCATGAAATTTGGGAAGATTTCAGCCATTATTTCTTCAAATAGGTTTTCTTCTTTTCTCTTCTTCCATCTAGTATTTCTATTACACACATGGTGCACTTAATAGTGTCTTATGTTTTCCTGAGACTCTGTTTATTTTTCTTTATTCTTATTCTCTCTTATTTTTATATTGTATAATCAATCTCTATCAATCTATATTCAAATTAACTGTTTCATTCTTCTGCCAGCTCAAATTTATTGTTTATTCCTGCTAGTGAATTTTTCATTTAGGTTATTGCACTTTTAATCTAAAGTTTTTATTTGGTTCCTTTAAAAATCATGTCTCTCTCTTTTGACTGGAGCTGAGACAAATTAAAGAAAAATAAAATTATGTCTATCTCTTTATTGGTAGTCTGTATTTGAGGAGACATTGTCATCATACATTCCTTTCATTCTTTAAACATGGTTTTCTTTAGATCTTTGATTATATTTATATTTAATAGTTACTTCAAAGTATTTGGCTAAGTCCAACATCTGAGCCCCCTCGAATGCATTTTGAGTGCCTGATTTTAATTCCTTGTGTATAAGTCACATTTTTCTGCTTCTTTGAATGTGTAATAATTATTTGTTTAGAACTGTTCCTTCTAGGAAAGATGACAATTCTGGACACTGATTTCCCTGTCTCCCTCGGGGCTTGTTGTCGTTTGCTTATGTATTTGTTTAGTGACTTGGCTGCACTGGTTCAATGAAGTCTACTTCTCCTGCAGTGTGCAGTCTCTGCTATTGCTTTTTAAGGGGCACAGCCTTGGGCATGCACTTAATCTTCTTGATCACCAGAAATGACTCTGGTTTTAGCTGGACTCTCTTTGATTGTCTGTTTCTCTGACCACTCCATTAAACTTAACATTGGTCTGTATCTATTGAGATCACACCCCGTTGTTCACCCCTACAAATTGCTATCTGATTGCTCTATTGCTTTTAAGGCTGCTCTAGGATGTAAAGCATTCTGCAGTCTGATCCAATTAAAGTCAAATCCCTTAGTAGGGCAGTGTTGCCAGTCTTTGAGACTTGCCTCAGCCCGCCACTGGAAAGAACCTCTGCCCTATAGAGCTGAGGGTAGGATGAGAATTGGAGAACTTATTTTTCACCAGATGTCTTACTCAGGTCCTCCCTATGATGCAGGAATTGGGGGTGGAGGCAGGAACTGATGCCAGCACTCAGCTGCTGCCACCATTCAGTATGGATCCTCTGCAGTCCAGAGCCAGGGTGGATGGGATCTGCTAATGTCCTCTGGCTACCTAATCTATTCAGAAAAGGTCTCTGCCCTAGGAAGCTGGGGTGTGTGAGAGTTGCCAGTTGGCTACTGGGAAGGGATTCGAATCCTGCCTCTGGAAATTGTATAACTTTGGTTATTCTTCATAACTTTTGGAAGACCCAATCTTGACATCTACAAAATGGACCTAATAGTGCCCACTATTGTGAGGAGTGAGATGGTGTACGTGAAGCTCGTAACAACATTCCTGGTACATAAAAGAGGCTCAACAAAAATTTAATGGTAATGACAATGAGTGATTCTAAGATGCGGGCTGATAGCATTGAAGAATCCTTCAAATGTCTGAAGGACATCTTTGGAGACATCCTAAACAACTCTTCGCTTTCTCCATCTAGAAATTTAGAGATTGGTTTTTTAAAGTTTTGCAGCATAATCTCAGTTTAAGTGGGCATCTCCTTGGCTGTCCTTTAAACACAAAGCCACCTGCTGCCTTTGCTTTCTCCCTGTTCCCCTGCCTGCTTCCATTAATAGTCTGTTTGACACTAGACTTGATGAAAAGATGAGAGTTTCCTTTGCGGACATAAGAACTGTGTTGTTTCAACAAAAGCTTGCATAATCCTCCTTAGATGTGTTGACAGCATTTTTATCACCTAGACATCCGATTAAAGACTTGAGCATGTCTAGCTTTTAATTGCCTTGCCCACCCACACAGAAGCTGTTTGGAGCATTAATATGGGCTGTTTAGTACCTTCTGATTGCAACTCTACTGATGTAAACAGCACTCCGGCTCCTTGATAAGATGAGGAGGGGAGACTTTAAATTTCTTGTTCTTCTCTGGTAGGAATTTCTCAAGAATTTATCACCAAAAAAGTCATACATTTCACAATTACAAGGGCTATACAAAGACCACAAAGAAGAGGTCAGACTACAGAGGTGATGTCAGAAACAAAAGAAGAGGGAAGGCAGAAAATAATGAGAGAAAGAGATGATGAGGAATATAGTTATTTGGTGGGACCAGTGCAACATCATTGTAAGTAAGAAGAGTGTTGAAGGGGGTAGGTATGCATACTGTGCATCTCCTATGCATCAGCTACTGTGTCAGAATGAACTGGAATCAAGAAGATGCTAATCCATGCTGGTGCCACCCATGCAGATGGCTGACACAGAGGCCATTTGCAGTCACTTTGGCAACTCTTAAAGGGGCAGAGAAAGTCAAATGTTCCTTGGCACAATTATACCAAGGATATGACAGTCATGCTCATGGCAGGAAGAGACTGTCCTCATATTGAAACTGGACTTGCCTCTGTGAAGAACAAGGTCAATGCTTGCTTCAGTAGGTTGCTTGCTTCGTGGATAACTTGTAAGAAAATCCCCTGTGGCTCTTATGGGTCGGGAAATTAAAATGGAATCAGAGTATCCACCGTCATCTTTACTACGGAGGCCAGAGGACATCAGTTCATTTCTAGGCAAATCCCAAGGTGCCCACACTTACAAAACACAAGAGACTGAGGGAAGCAAAGCCTTTTCCCCTTTGGCATGCAGCACCAAGGGAGAAAGGCAATGTCTGGAAGTAATCAACATCAGTCTAGGCCACACCAAAAAAAGCTGCTAACCCCACACTTATGAAACAAGCATGTAGCTTGTCTAGATGCCTGTCTATGATGTGGATTTCTTTGTTTTACTCCACTAGGAGTTTATTGAGTGTCTTGGATGTTTTTCATCAAATTTGGGAAGGTTTCAGCCATGATTTCTTCAAATAAGTTTTCTTCTTTTTTTCTCTCCATCTAGTATTTCCATTACAGATATGTTGATGCACTTAATAGTGTCTCACATTAAGCTACCTCATTCCTGTTCCTCCACCTGCCATAAAGACTGCAACCTTCTAATTCCTACTATATAGAAACTCTCAGCTCAATGACAGGAGTGGAATTGCTTGAGGGGAATTTTGGGGCTGCAGACTGGGGACTTGAAAGATAGACTTATAGGGATAAAAGGGAAGAAGAGCTTGAGAGAACAGAAAGGGAAGTTGAGAGAGAGGCATAGTACACATGAGAAATTTCCCTTTCTTTCTTTTATTTTTTTTAAAAGACTTTGTGCACATTGCTTCTCAGCCCTTTGGCTCAGATCAAGTGTAAAGACTTTATGCACTAGAATTAAGTTGATCATATTCACATAGGTTAACTATAATCATGGATCTATGTAAATTCCTTCTTTTTCTTTTTTGTTTTTAGATCCATAATCAATTGATTTCATACACATCCTGCTGCCTTAGCAGATAGATAGAGAAATATGATGTGAGTCCTACAGATCTCTCTCTACCTCTGCAATCTGTCTTTCTGTAGTTCCTACTGCCCCTTATGTATGGAAGTGGGCTGTTGGCATATCCTTCAACTGTATCTCTGGAGACAAACTCCAACTCTTTCTCTCCCCAGTGCCAAAAATCCCACAAGTTGGCCAGGCACGGTGGCTCACACTTGTAATCCTAGCACTTTGGGAGGCCTAGGCTGGCAGATTGCCTGAGCTCAGGAGTTCGAGACTAGCCTGGGCAACAGGGTGAAACCCTATCTCTGCTAAAATACAAAAAATTAGCTGGGTATGGTGGTATGTGCCTGTAGTCCCAGCTACTCAAGAGGCTGAGGCAGGAGAATCACTTGAATCTGGGAGGCAGAGGTTGCAGTGAGCTGAGATGATGCCACTCCACTCCAGCCTGGGTGACAGCAAGACTCCATCTCAAAAAACAAAACAAAACAAAATCCCACAAGTCATCCTATTGGCTCAGATTGGGCCTGATGCCCAACTCACACCAATCACTCTGGTCAGGGAAGTTGAGTCATATCTCAGTGTGGCAGCTCCTGGCTGGGCACAGTGGCATATGCCTATAATCCCGGCACTTTGGGAGGTTGCGGCGGTAGGAATGCTTGAGCTCAGGAGTTCGATACCAGCCTGGGCAACATAGAGGTCATCTCTACAAAAAATTTAAAAATTATCCAGGCATGGTGGCATGTGCCTATGATCCCAGCTACTTGGGAGGCTGAGGTGGAGGAATCACAAGCCTGGGAGATTGAGGCTACAGTGAGCTGAGATTGCACCACTGCACTCCAACCTGGGCAACAGAGCGAGACCCTATTTCAAAAGGTACATAAATCTGATATATATGTACTCACTCTGTTGCCCAGGCAGTCCCCAACCAAGCCACTTGGTTAAAATAGAAGATAGGGCCTTTCCCAGAGGCAGAGAGAGAGAGAGTACTGTTCTGGATAGACAAAACAATGGATGTCTACTTGAGGCAATCACTGAAGTTCCTGGATTCTTCACTATATCTTAGGAAGGACTTTTTAATTTTATGTTAATTTGGTGTTATGAGCCAAGCAGCTGATACATATATCGCATATAATCCTGCACCAATTTTTCACCTTCTTCACAGGAACCCATCACAACTCTCAATCCTATTCTGTCATTATTCTTTGAGCTACAAGGAATTAGGGCTAGTAATTTTGATAATACTAATTACAAAACAACAATGTTACTAATTATAGCAACTAATTAACAAGAACTTACCATGTGTTATCAACTCTCCTAAGAAGCTTCCATATGTTAACATTCATTTCATTTTCATAATAACCTCAAAACTTAGTTACTATTAATATGCCCGCTTTACAAATAAATAAACCTGGCTGGGTGAGGTGGCTCACGCCTGTAATCCCAGCATTTTGGGAGGCTGAGGTGGGTGGATCACTTGAGATCAGGAGTTTGAGACCAGCCTGGCCAACATGGCGAAACCCTGTCCCTATTAAAAATGCAAAAATCTGCCAGGCATGGTGGCGTGTGCCTGTAATCCCAGCTACTTGGGAGGCTGAGGCAGGAGAATTGCTTGAACCTGGAAAGCGGAGGTTGCAGTGAGCTGAGATAGCACACTGCACGCCACCCTGGGTGGAGTAAATATTAAATATTATATTTAATATATTTTATTGAAGGGGCAATGAAAAGCATCTGAGGTATTATTTACTTAAGTAATATTACTAAAAATAAATAAAAAATATTACCAAAATTTTATATAGTATTTTATTAAATAATAAAAAATTTTTAAAAATAAATAAATCAATGCATAGAGTAATTTTATGAACAAGGTCATCAAATTAGTGTATGACAGAGCCAGAATTTGAACCCAGGTGTGCCTTCTTCTAAACCCATCTTAAATTTTGGAGTCCTCTATAGACAAGCTATGAGCAAGAGTGTGAGTCCCAAAAGAGCAGGCACTTTACTTAAAAAAATGTTTTTGCCTAGAGCACCAAGCACAAAGCTTTGCACATCATAGGAACTTAAACATGTATCAGATTGCTCTGAGAGGTCCATCTGGGCTCTTCCCCGGGACAGCCAAGCATTTTCAAGAGCTGCAGCTGCACGTACCTGAAGATAGTTCAACCAGGGAGGTGGGCAGGCTTTCCAGAGTTTTTTGCAAAACATCTGATAGGCAGGTTAGGCTTCATGTGTACATAAGACAAAAGCATACAATTGTGGTACCTGCTGATTTGTGATACTTCCACTATATTGTACCGTAATACCCACAATTTCCAGATCTGAAGAGATTTATATGCGAGTTCTTGAGCTTTTTCACAGTCTAATGACACTAAGTCTATTTGTATTGAAATGTCCCGTTTTGAGAGGTTAATGAGTTTGTTCAGCTTCTTTTTTTCCACTGACTTGGTGGACTTTTAGCAGTCTCTGGATAAGCCCAGCTAAGAGTCCAATTAGACACTGAATACAGTCTTAATGGGAACCCTGGTTTTAAGGTTTAGTTATCATTTTGATATTATTATGGAGGTTCATGGATAAAATAAAGAAGTCGACAGAGATATAGAAATAAGAAGTCTGGGGGGAAGGTACGTACTAGACTCCACCTTTACTATGGTGAGAGCAGGGGCAATGAAAAGCATCTGAGATAAAGGCTTGGTGGAGGCCTCACCTAGAAGCAGATGGGAGGGTTAAACGTGGTGGGGGTGGCAGAGTGGAATGGTAACTCTCTGAGTCCCAATGTGTATGCAGCAGGTCTGGGTTCCCTCTTGTGGTCCCTGTTGTGTTGTGACCCAGGCTTTTTAGAGGGCTGCAGCCCCAGTGATGCCACTTAGCCAGCTTCTAGACTCTGTTGGGAAGGAAACCAAAATATTCCTCTCTAAAATGCTGGGGATTTTAGTTAAAGGTAAAAGGTGAAAACACAGGAGCACACGCTGCTCCTCCTCTTTGCTTTTAGCAGCTCCAAATAGAGCTGAAACAGCAGCGCCAGAGATTCCAGGAGCAGACTTCACTCTTCCCATCAATTTACCTTCCCACATTCTCCTGCCTGCAGACACTCTCTTCTTTGTCTTGTCCCTGTATAAGATGTATGGCTCTTTGTTAAAGTACTATTTAAATAAGGCCCCTAAACCACTGGCTTAAGAGAAAAATACTTTTGAACTGAGGCAAGCCTCTCTCCGATGATGAATATAATACACTTGAATAGACTTCTGTTAGTTTTTCTTTTGTTAATTTGACTTTTATTTTGGGGAGAATGTCTCAACTAAGAACCTTTCAAAAGAAGGAAAAAACTCGTGTTTTCTCCCCTACAGTTGTTTAGTCTGGTCAGGCCCCATTACACTCCTTCTGGAATTTTCACATTTCCTTTGGAAACTCGTCCTGCAAAGTTGATTAGTTGTTGGCTCAAGCAGAACTAATCCTCGTGGGCCAACAGCTCAAGTGTGGCCATTGGGAATGCTGCAGCCCCCTGACCACTTACTTGCTTCAGGCTATGTTCATGACCCAAGGTGGCCAGACCTGAGCCAGACCAGGTGAAAAGCCAGCCCCAGGAATGTCATCAGAATAATTGTGAAAGAGACTCTTTTTCTGGTGATGTTGCTCAACTGGTAAAGCCAGCAGCTGCTCTTAACCATTTTTGCCACCAGAGGTAAGAGGTTTAATGGTAACATTTTAGGCACTGATCCCACCATTTGAGTCTCTAGCTATGTGAGCCAATAAAGTCCGCTCTATGCTTAAGATAGCATACGTTGTATTTCTCTCACTTATACCTGAAAATTTCCCAGTGTAGTAGTCAACCCCAGTCTATTAGTAGTGGCTGCCTGAAGCTCTGTGTTAAGGACTGTAAGGCTGCATCCTGGCTCAGTAAAAGAAATACTATGATTGATTTGCAGTGTTTGCCTTAGGCAAGGGATGATGTGTGCTTTATATAGGCCCTTTCTATATTTGAAATTCTTTCATTGCTGATGGGCCTTGCGGATTAACCATCAGTTGGTACATCTGTTAATGGTCATCTCTCTAATTTCCATGGATGGCGTTCTGGACTGGGTGTTTGTGTCCCCTCAAAATTTATATGTTGCAGCTATAACCCCTAGTGTGGCCATGTTTGGAGATGGCCTCTAAGAAAGTAATTAAAGTTGGCCAGGCATGGTGGCTCATGCCTGTAATCCCAGCACTTTGGGAGGCCGAGATGGGCGGATCACCTAAGGTCAGGAGGTCAAAACCAGGCTGACTGGCATGGTGCAACCCTGTCTCTACTAAAAATACAAAAATTAGCCAGGTGTTGTGGTGGGCGCCTGTAATCTCAGCTACTCCAGAGGCTGAGGCAGGAGAATTGCTTGCACCCGGGAGGCAGAGGTTGCAGTGAGCCGAGATAGGGCCATTGCACTCCAGCCTGGGTGACAGAGCGAGACTCTGTCTCAAAAAAAAAAAAAAAAAGTAATTAAATTAGGTCGTAAGAGTGGGGCCCAAATGCAATAGGATTAATGTTCTTAAGAGACACCAGAGAGCCTCCTATCCCCACCTCACATTGAGAGAGTCTTTAATGACATATAGCAAGAAGGCAGCTGTCTGCAAGCCAGGAAGAGAGCCCTCATTGGAGACCAACACTGGAATCTGAGATTTTAGCTGCCACAATGGTGAGAAAATGAAGTCCTGTTGTTTAAGCCACCCCCGTAACTTGTCACAGCAGCCCAAGGAAAGTAATACAGATAGTAAAGCAAAATTATGACACATGGTATGGGATATTTGCATTGGTGTGCTCTGACTTTGTTATACAAATGGCCAATATCAGTCAGGACCCAGAGGCTCTTCCCATTTAATTATAAGCTGCTACCAAACACTGAGACGTGTGAACTCAGAGCAGCCATGACAGGGCACTGCCCCTTAAGAGTCATTCATTATTCAGATCAAGGATGCATATGTACATATATATCTAGATAGATATCTATATCTAGATAGATGATAGATAGATAGATAGATAGATAGATAGATAGATAGATAGATGAAACATGGCATCTCTAACAATTATGAGGATGACACTGGGGAGCCTGGCCATTGCATTTCCTTTAATCAATACTTTCAATTTTCTAGTTCTGAGCTTTCATGTGCAGGGACCTGAGGCCAGCATGTTTGGCCTAGAGTATGGACTAGGTTATACTCCTTTGAGCCTTCAGCCCATTGACTGAGAAAAAGTGTGTTATAATCTGAGTAAATTCTTAAAAATAGACATAAGTCTGTTTTTTATTCACAGAGACCTTTGTAAGCCTTCTTAAGTTCCCTCTATTGCCTCCTTCCTTCTGTCCTTTGGTCAACAGCCCAACCTCCACTGGTACCGGGTCACTCTCCACTTTCAGACTTGAAAGAACCATGGGGTTCCCTGGGTGGCTACCAATGGGTAGTAAAGAAATGTGGGGATCAAAAATAAAATCAGGACAGCTGCGGTGGCTCATGCTGGTAATTCCAGCACTTTGGGAGGCCGAGGCAGGTGGATCACGTGAGGTCAGGAGTTCAAGATCAGCCTGGCCAACATGGTGAAATCTTGTCTCTACTAAAAATACAAAAATTAGCTGGGTATGGTGGTGTGTGCCTGTAGTCCCAGCTACTTGGAAGGCTGAGGCAGGAGAATCACTTGAACCCAGGAGGCAGAGATTACAGAGAGCTGAGATCATGCCACTGCACACCTGGACAACAGAGTGAGACTCCATCTCAAAAAGATAAAAATAAAATCAGATCAAGTTAGAAAAATTATAAAAATTTATTGTGCATGCAAAAGAACAGTTCTTAAACTGGGAGATTTTCAACTAAATGTGATAGGAAGCTGTTCTTTCAGCAGTTACATCAGTTTATAAAGTAGGAAGTATTTTTTACCTTTTTTCTGAACGGCTGTTATACATTAGCATTCTTTTTAGGACAAGTAGATCTTTTTAAGCTGATTTGTCTACAGCTGATTTCACTGTACCATGCTGATAAGGATGTAAAGCTTATATTTTGTGTTCCATTTATATTTACAGCTATCATTTAGGGAAAATCAGGATGACTTCAGTTTTGGCTATGCAGCTATGGATAGTTGGTCTTGGGTTTTATCTAAATTGTGGCTTCCATTTTTATTTTTCTTTAGCAGCAAGAAATAGCTGCCTGTGAGGTGAATTCTGACCAAGGAGAGCAGGTGATGTTGAACCAAACAGATCAACCCACACTCCTTTCTCCCTTTCAGGGACTGCACTGTAACAAGGGCAGCTTTCCCTTGTCTTTTTTTTTTTTTTTTGGAAAAGTCCCATGTGCTGAGCAGACACGCCTGCTAAGCCACCCACTCTGCCGCTTCTCAGCCTGCCATGCGGTGGTATCCTGTGTGGTCACGTGTTACAGTATGCTGTTTCGCCTCTTTTCTTACCCCTTCCTCACTCTCACCACCTGGGCTTGGCACTTCTTAGGCAATTAGTGTCAGTCGTTTAACCTCTGTTTCAGGCTCTGCTTTTGAGAGCACTTAAGCTAAGAAATCCTTCTTCTTGATGTCTTATCTAGGATTCACCCAGGTATTTGATCAAGTTCAGACTATTAAAATCCTTGTTCCTCCATACAGTGTATGCCCAATTATAGTAACAATTGCGTTTTGCTAAAAATGAAACAAGGAAAGATGCAAAGCAATACAAAATTTTACAATCACTCACTGAAGCCTTTCCCTATAAGGTAGTCAGTTGTATTATACCATTTTACAGGTGACAAAACTGAGATTCAGAGGTGGTTTTTAGTTTAAGTGATTGAACTGGAACTCTTACCCCTTTCTCTTAAATTCCCTATTCTAGTAAGGGAATTTCTTAAATTCCCTAGTAGATTCTTTTTTAAATTCCCCTCTCTAGTAAGCCTCCAGGAAAAAGCAACAGGGTCACCTGACGTATCATTAGTGCGTGCTCGGGCATTACTCCAGGGGCTCTTACTGTTTGTGAGACAGCTACAGGCCCCACTTATGTTGAGACCATTCTCTTTTCTCTGAGAATTACCGTCTGCCTCACTTCTTCTCAGTGGGGAAAATGGTGCTACGTCAACTGTTCATTTAGCAAGGATCCCTCAGAGCAAGGGCCGGGGTGCTTGCAGCCTTGCAGAAGGGATCACAAACTGAAATCTGGCTTTTTTCTCTCTGACAGCCATCTCTTCTTTGACAAAGAGATCAGCAAGCCATCCTTTGTTGCTTCTCTTCTTCCTTGATCACACCATTGACTTCTGATCATTTCACTGTCAGCCGTAGGCAAGAAAGGAGAGGTGCCAGTCTAGTCAGCCTGCTGGCTATTTATAGATGTTGCCGTTAAAGATTTCACTGGGGAGAGATGCTTGCATCGCATAGGGGTTTCTTCAACACAGTGCGGCTCAAGGGTTGGCCCCAGACTAGCAGTATCAGCATCATCTGGGCAATCTGCTTAAAATGCAGAGTCTCAGGTCCCTCCTCTGACCCTGTAGACCAAAATCTCTGCTGGAGGAGCCCAGGGGTCTGTGCTCTGACAGTCTCTCTGGGTGACACACATCTTCAATAAAGCTTAAGAAACTTTATTTTCTTCCTCCCCTCCTAAGTACAGGTATTGAGCATTGGCTAAATTTCCCAAGAGTTTTCACATGACAATTGAAGAGGCAGCATGTGGAGGAGAGAACAATGGGCTTTTGAATTTGGCAGAGTGGATTTCATTTTCTCTACTCCACTTGCACTGTGATCATGAACTATGCTTTCTGAGCCTCAGATTTCTTAATAATAACAAAGAAGTAATCATCCCTGCTTTCTAGGGTTATCATAAGGATTGCATGAGATATTAATGTGATAAGCCTGTGCTGCATGGTGGGAGCTCAATGAATTGTTGCCAGAGTGGCAATAGTCATCATATGTCATCCTCATCATCTTTAGTAGTGTTTGGGGTGTGCTGTAAACATTTGATGTGCCTTCTGGCTTCATGGTACCTTTTGAACACCACTGTTAACTTTGGGAAATAACCAGCTGTGTTGGTTGGGTTTGCGTGTCCACTAGGTCAGCCTATAGTAATTCAGTCAAATACAACGCTAGCTGTTGCTTTGCAGGAATCCTGCAGATGTTGTTCACATCTACAGTTACATAGAGGAGAGCCTCTTGGATCACATGGTTGAGACTCGCCCAACCAGTTGAAAAGCCTTAAGAGCAAAACTGAAGTTTCTCTGAGGAAAAAAGTTTCCACCTCAGGAGTACAGCATTAACTCCTTACTGGACTGCCTTAAGGATTTCAAACGTGCCAGCCTACACAATCTCACAAGCCAATTCCTTGTAATAGATCTCATCTACTAGCCTTATGAATTTCACCTGTTCAGGGTAGAACCCAGAAAACTCGGCTCCCCAGTGTCCTTTACTGCTGAGACACAGGCCTGTGACCTACATGCCAATGCTCAGGCTTGCCTGTGTGACATCTGATTTCGGAAATGAGCATCTCACAGGAGATTCCGTCCAGAACCTTCCACAGGGTGGTGGCAGAGGCATCTGGCTTTCAGGGTCAGCAGTGTGTACAAAGTCACTGCTTAGAAGCAGCCTGGGAGAGGAGGGTCCTCTAGAGCCAGAGGTGGCAGCATCCTCATTAGGTCAGTTCTGCAGTGTGATTCTGGAAGCTTAGCCTTAAGCATGATTCTCTAGCCTCGCAACACTTCCATGAGCTATTGTAATGTGTTCTTAATAAATTTCTTCTCTACCTGGTCAGATTCAGCTTCTCACCATCTGTATTAGTCCATTTTCATGCTGCTGATAAAGACATACCTGAGACTTGGAAGAAAAAGAGGTTTAATGGATTTACAGTTCCACAAGGCTGGGGAATTGTGGCGGAAGGTAAAAGGCACATCTCACATGGTGGCAGACAAGAGAAGAGAGCTTATGCAGGGTAACTCCCATTTTTAAAACCATCGGATCTTGTGAGACTTATCCACTATCAGGAGAACAAAGGGGAAAAGACCCACCCCCATGATTCATTTATCTCCCATTGGGTCACTCCCACAACCCATGGGAATTATGGGAGCTACAAGATGAGAGATATGCGTGGGGACACAGCCAAACTATATCAACATCAGACACCTGGCAATCCGAAACCTGGGACTAGAAGTCATTGCCAGACCTAGAACATTGGGGAGGAATGTGGGGTTGTGATCTGACCCAGGTGGAATGGGCAGGGCTGAAGCCGTAGCTAGCATTACGGAATGGAACCCCAGCTGTCCAAGTCTCGAAAACTGAATTCAGCTCTTTCCTAGGGTCACCTGGGATAAAGTGCTCATTGAAGGCAAAGCTCAGGGAGATTTAATATTGCTGCCACTGAATACATAAGTGTGAGAAATTCCAGACCTGTGAGGATAAACTGTTCCCGGCTGCATTGGACAGCTCAATGAGAGACACCTTGCCCCACCAATCTGGTTTTGTCAGAACACTGTCCCCTCCTTCCCTGTTTGAAGAGGCTCTGCCTGCCTTGCTTGAGCCTCTCTAATATCACACTTACAGAATTTACTTAGCTTGGGAAAGTCAAATCTCTGCAGGTTCCCCTCACCCCTGCCTCCATCACTGTCTTTTGACCTATAAGCAAAGTCAGACCCCAGCAGTCACAGGGGCCAAATGCAAAGTCTATCCTGGGAATAAGGGGTGTCTATATTAAAATAATTCCAAGAACTTGCAAGTTTGTGCCAGAAAGGATCATAGAGGAGTATATGTTTAATGTGTTTAAAATGGATTCTAAAGATTCTAGACCAAGGAGGAGGGAACATAATTTAGTTAGGGCCAAATTTATCAATAGAAGTGGTGCTCTGGCCAGAGAGATTCTGTATTTAATATTCTATTTTGAGCTGGTGGTTGCAGTTCTAATTACTCTAATTGATTGGTTGACATAATCCTGAATCCAATGGCAAGCAACATAAAATGAAGTTTCGGAAATTCCGTGACGTAATGTAGAACAGCATGTCTCAAACCTGGCTACATATTAGAATCCCTAAGCTCTTCAACATACTGATGCCAAAGTCTCACCCCAGACCAATTAAATTAGAATATCCATGGATGGGGCAGGATCATTGGTATCTTTTCAAAACTCCCCAGGTGATTAAAATGTGTATCCAGGGCTATGAAGGCTCTAATGTAGAGGAATGAGATAAATCTAGAACTAGATTAATTCTATGAGATCCACTTACCCTTCCCTAACTGTGTCTCTGGAAAGGGCTCTGAAGACACTCTCTTTGCCAAAATATCGAGAATTACATTGATAGGGAAGGAAACAATGTTTGAGAGGTGCTGTTGTAGCTCTTACATGCATGTGGGGTGTGCTAGTGGGAGAGACTGCATTAAAATGGGTTCCTTGATATGGGAGCAGGGCAGGAGGAAGGGGTGAAAGGGTGCAGAGATGGCTGCACCAAGAGGTGGTACCCAGCTTCCAGAAGAGGCTTTGGGGTCACAGCAATCAGCAGAGAAGTTGGGGTGGGACTCGGAATAGCCTAACCCAGAGCTTTTTGGAGTATCTAATTGAGCACAGGATTCTTAGGACTGACATAGATTGGCCTCTGCCTATGCTTCTACTCCATCCTTATAACCACAAATCTCTAGTTTGATCAGTTAGAGCTTAACTTGAGGCACCAGAACAGTTTCCAGATCTGAGTTACTTAAAAGCCCCTGGGCTTCTTGATAACATGATAATGTCAGAGGTGTGTTCATTAAATCTTTTGCATAGCCTGGGAGAAACTGCCTTCTTCCAGTGGCACTGGCAGCTCAGTGAGAGAGCTGCCAAGCCCCATATCTGCTCTTGTTGGGAAGTATCCCTTCCTCCCTGTTTGAAGAGGCTCTTCTTGCCTTGCTTGAGGCCCTGTAATGATATCACCCAGAGAGGTTACTTTATATATGTTTGTGTGTGTGTGTGTGTGTGTGTGTGTGTGTGTATATATATAATTGCACTTTAGGTTCTGGGATACATGTGCAGATCATGCAGGATTGTTGCATAGGTACATACATGGCAATGTAGTTTACTGCCTCCATCCCCGTCACCTATATCTGGCATTTCTCCCCATGTTATCCCTCCCTGACTCCCTACCCACCACTGTCCCTCCCCTCGTCCCCCCAGCAGACCCCAGTGTGTTATGCTCCCCCCCTTGTGTCCATGTGTTCTCATTGTTCAACACCCGCCTATGAGTGAGAACATGTGGTGTTTGATTTTCTGTTCTTGTGTAAGTTTGCTAAGAATGATGGTTTCCGGATCACCGGGCGGAGAGAGATCCAAGATGGCCGCGTAGCAGCAGCTCAGGATTGTAGCTCCCAGTGAAAGCGCAGAGAGTGAGTGGATGCCGCAATTGCAGACGAATTTTTGATGCCCACAGACTGGGAGATTCCCGGAGAAGAAGCAACACGGGTCGCCAGTGCAATTCTTTTGGCCGTCGCGGCGCTTCTCAGTGCGG
>CAUYQU010012033.1:0-20250 GCA_963574635.1 Cheracebus regulus
AGGCCAGGCCTCAGACGCAGCCATCCACCCCGGCGGAGGTCTCTGCCCCCTGCCAGCAGCCTGGGACCCCCTCCTGCCAAGCCCCCGCTGCCCCCAGGCCCCATGGATATACAGAGCTTTCGGAGACCCTCTGCAGCCTCCACAGATCTACAGAGGACCCGCTCGGCTGCTGGGTTCCACTTCCAGGACAGAGAGCCCAAAGGCACCCCACAGGACCCAGATGAGATCTACGAGCTGTATGACGACGTGGAGCCCAGAGACGACTCCAGCCCCAGCCCCAGCCCCGAGGGCAGAGGTTTGTCGGTGGTCTGCCCAGATGAAGTGCCCTCGGTTCAGCAAGCTGTCAGGAGGCCACCACAAGACCCAGCGCTCAGAAAGGAGAAGGATCCCCAACCACAGCAGTTGCCACCCATGGACCCAAAGTTGCTGAAGCAGATGAGGAAGGCGGAGAAGGCTGAGAGGGAGTTCCGTAAGAAGTTCAAGTTTGAAGGGGAGATTTATGAGATTCACTCATAAATTACATGAATTAATATGTATATTATAAAGCACATCTATAGTAAATTAAAGGATAAGTTAAAGATGAAATAAACAAAATTAAACAATAATTTTAAATATGTTTTATTAATAATACAAAAAACTTTTGCTTTTATTAAAATTATTATTAAAAACATTTTAGTGAGAACAATGTAACTGAATGTCAAATTCAGTAAGATAGTTGTATTTTCTCTTGATAAAGAGCTTTTTTTAGTTGTAGAAGTGTCAGCTCTGCCATTTTTGGTTATTCACATATGTTTGAGCGACGAATGTTGTCTTTAATCTAAGGTGTATTCACAAATAGTTTTAACTATTTGTCTATTTTGAGGGGTTTAGTTAAAACTAAATAATTCATTCATAAATCAACAGGAGCAAAAAAGTGTCAATGCACTGAAAATCATCTAACTGGAAAGTTAGCTAAACAGCTCTGCTCTGTACAACATCCAACTTACATTCTTTCCTGAGGACCCCCCTCCCACATTTTTTTTCTTAGCTATTATCAGCTGAAATAGGCATCTAGTGTGATTGTCACTGTCAACCATATGTTAAATATCAGTATAAATCTATAGAGATTTTCTAACATTTCCCCCTGTTTTAACCAGTGCATTTGAGCATTGGCTGGAAGGGTATTTATTTTTTCAAACTAGATGTGAAAGTGATCCAAGAAAAAATTATGAGAGGGAAATCAAAGACTATCTTTTTCCTTTTTGTGATTGAGTGTATATATTTCTTGAAACACAGAGGTAAAATGAGTATCCTAGGGGTTATTTTATATCCCTCCTAGAAAAAATGCCCCATTTTGGAGATAACTGTCAGAAAGCTAAATGTTTAAGAACTTGGATTCTGAAATTACATCATGTTCTACATCCCGAGTCTCATAGTTTTACTGAGCCTCGGTTTTTTCATCTGTAAAATGGGGATAGTAGCATTCATCTGTAAAGTGGGGATAGTAGTATAAATCTCTTTATAGGATTATTATAAGGATTAAGTAAGACTGTATGTACAGACTTGCACATTTAGTGCAGGATTAATATTAGAAAATATTATTCAATTTTTCTACAAGGATCATTTCATATTCAGAAAAAAAAAGAAAAACCCTATAAAAAACAAGACATGACTCTAAAATCCAAAAAAGCAAGAATTGTGCCTTCTCTTGCTCTCCTCTCTACCCCTACCTACCTATCCCAATACCTGTCCCACAGTTGTGTTTAAAATGTATTTGTTGGATGACTGAATAAAGTGATGGCCAAAGATAGAGATGACGCCATTGTCACAGTGAAGAGTCCCTTCACTTTGTGTGCTGGCAAGTATACAAGACAGTGTGGAGGATGGTATTGGGCAAATTCACAGAATATATTATTTAATTGCAATGATGCTAAATCCCATTGCACAACCCAAGACATGCTTAAATGGTTTGCTTTTGCCATACACATGCCTTATAGCATTCCTTTCCCCATAAAAATCCCAAAGCTTACAGACTTTTGTCCGGGGAGTCCATGGAAGTTGGCCCAAAGATTTTTTTTCTATATATGTAGCTGTGTGAGGATGTGAAGCTCTAATTACTGATTTAATTTAGCATCAAAGCAGAATCATAAATAAAATGTAAATTCATACCTTATAAAACATTTACCCCCATTTTATATTTCCAAGTCAAGTCATACATTCAGTCTCTACATGCACAAGTGTTTTGCACAGAAAAGTTCTGTCACTTGGCCACAACCCAGCCTCAGTCAGACATCTTACAAATCCATCCTATTGATCAAAGGGAAATTCTCTGTGTGGCTCCTTGCATGAATAACTCTCAGGACTAAAATAAAAGCTTGGCCTACATGTCCTGCTGCTGAGAGGCTCTGAGTTTCCTTTTCATCTATGAAGGACAGAATGTTCCATCAAGTCATGCCTTCTTTAAAAGTAAACCTATAGTATTTTATTCTGAATTATCCAAATCTGTATTTTTCAGAACATGGGGTTGTCAGTCAGTCAATTATAATATCTGGTGCTTATTTGAGGCTTCCAGCACAATTTCAGTGGAAATAAAAGCTGCAATTTTAATTCAAAAATAAAGCCAATTCCCTGCCATTTATTTCAGATTAAATATTGTAGAATTGAAAGTAATTCCTTTAGGAATCATTGTACCCCATAGCATTCCAGTTGGTATAGCTGCATATCCTAAAAGCCAGCTCTCCATTCAGCATAACTTTCCTCACTATTTCTACCCCAGAGAGCTGCTACTGACCTGGATGGGGTACAAATCTTATCAACACTGAAGAAAGACCATGTGACCTAGAGAGCACCCTCAGGTACAGGGAGGCTCCCACCAGCTTCTGTTCTCCTTCTTTCTTGGCAGTGTGCTGTCCCCAGCCTCCTGAAGTTCTGTGGAATGAAGTGGTGAGAGGGAATACCCCCAGGGACATTTACTCCTCCCTGCTTTTATATACATTTATGGAATTCACCTGAGTGATGGTGGTCCTGGCTCTTTAAGAGAACCTAGGTTTTCTTTGCTCTCCTACAAGATCCTCTTTTTTGAGACGGAGTCTCACCATGTTGCCCAGGCTGAAGTGCAATGGTGTGATCTTGCCTCACTGCAACCTCTGCCTCCTGGATTCAAGCAATTCTCTGCCTCAGCCTCCTGAATAGCTGGGATTACAGGTGCCCGCCACCACGCCCAGCTAAATTTTTTTTTTTTTCGTAGAGACAAGGCTTCACCATGTTGGCCAGGCTGGTCTTGAGCTCCTGACTTCGTGATCCGCCCACTTTGGCCTCCCAAAGTGCTGGGATAACAGGCGTGAGCCCCCGCACCCACCCCGACACCCCTTTTTTTCCAACGTAACACTCTGCCTTCTTCATTCGTTCCAACCTGGATGTTTAAACTCATATATTATGCTCTAGTTTGGTCCAGTGGAAGAAAGAAGGTTGAAAGGAGAATCAGAAGTAGGATTCTAGTTATATCTTTGTTAAAAATTAGGTAGTTGTGACCCTGAGCATGTCAACTTAACTTCCTTGTGGCTCAGTTTCTTCCCTAAGATTCAGTTTCAAATATGGGTAAAGATATCTGCTTTAACTCATTTTGTTTTGATAATCAGTTGAGATTCTATATATGAAAATTCTCTAGAAAGTGTCTTCAAGCAGAAAAAAAGGTTTAAAAACCTATCTATCCATGTATATATAAAGTGGCTTAAAAGATTATATAAAACAAAGCAAAATTACCTGAACTAGAAATACATGAAAACACACGAGGCATCATTTTTATTGTTCTATTAGACATTATCAGAGGGAGGGAAGCTTGTTATTCAGGCTGTTAGGAAAAAATGCAGAAGATCTATATATTAGCATTGATTTGAGGTGTAAGCCTAAGAAAACTGTTTTCAACCAATAAGCAAAGGCCCAATCTTGATAATGAGATTTCTGGCTTGACCTGTGTCATGGTAACTTTAGTCTTGGGGTCAGGATATCTGGGCTTGAGGACAGCTCTGCCACTTATTGTAAGTGGTGTGACCCTCAGCAAGCACTTCCTTTCACTTCCTTGGCTTGCACTTCCTTTCCTGGGAAGTTGGGGAAATAATAGCCATCCGGATAACCTTACTAGCTTATTCTGAAGATCAAAATGGTCTGGTGTAAGCACCCCATTGCATGTACTGTAAAGGATCTGCTCACACGAGGCATCGGTGAGCAGTACAGATTTAATTGGAAGAGACTTTTTGGTTGTTGTTGTTGAGATCAAGTCCTGCTCTGTTACCCAGGCTGGAGTGCAGTGGTGTGACTTCGGCTTACTGCAACCTCTGCCTTCCGGGTTCAAGCGATTCTCCTGCCTTAGCCTCCCAAGTAGCTGGGATAACAGGTGCCTGCCAATACGCCCTGCTAATTTTTTTGTACTTTTAGTAGAAATGGGGTTTTAACATGTTAGCCATGCTGGTCTCGAACTCCTGACCTCAGATGATCCACCGGCCTTGGTCTCTTAAAGTGCTAGGTTTACAGACATGAGCCACCGTGCCCAGTCCAAAAAGGTTTTTAAGAAGGCAGATGGGCCGGGTGCAGTGGCTTACACCTGTAATCCCAGCACCTTGGGAAGCCGAGACGAGCGGATCATAAGGTCAAGAGATCAAGACCATCCTGGCCAAAATGGTGAAACCCTGTCTCTACTAAAAACACCAAAATTAGCCGGGCATTGTGGCAGGTGCCTGTAATCCCAGCTACTAGGAAGCCTGCGGCAGGAGAATTGCTTGAACCTGGGAGGCAGAGGTTGCAGTGAACTGAGATCGTGCCACTGCCCTCCAGCCTGGTGATAGAGTGAGACTCTGTCTCAAAGAAGGCAGGTGAAGAGGGTGATATTTTTACTCAAAACACTCCCATAAGACACATTTCTCCTCAAAATCTTCAAAACTCTATTTTTTTTTTTTTTTTTTTTTTTTTTTTTTTACTGCCAACGCCCCTTTGACCTGCCCTCTGCTAGCTTCTCTGAGCTTTGGTCTCTAAACCTGCATACCCAATGATAAGGTTTGGCTCTGTGTCCTCACCCAGTCTCAGGTCAAATTGTAGTCCCCAGTGTTGGAGGTGGGGCCTGGTGGGAGGTGGCTGGATCACAGGGGTGGATTTCTCATGAATGATTTAGCAGCATTCCCTTGAGGCTGTTCTCAAGATAGTGAGATCTCACAAGATCTAATTGTTTAAAAGTGTGCAGCACCTCCCCCGTCTCTCTGTCTTGTTCCTGCTTCCTTCATGTTAGACGCTCTGCTCTCACTTTGCCTTCTGCCATGATTGGAAGCTTCCTGAGGCTTTCCCTGAAGCAGAAGCCACAGGCTTCCTGTACTGCCTCCAGAGCCATGAGCCAATTATACTTTTTTTTTTTTTTGAGACGGAGTCTCACTCTGTTGCCCAGGCTGTAGTGCAGTGGTGTGATCTCTGTTCATTGCAACCTCCACCTCCTAGGTTCAAACAATTCTGCTGCCGCAGCTTTCCTAGTGGCTGGGATTACAGGCACCTGTCATAATGCTCGGCTAAGTTTTGTATTTTTAGTAGAGATGGGGTTTCACCATGTTGGACAGACCCATCTCAAACTCCTCACTTCAGGTGATCCACCCACCTTGGCCTCCCAAAGTGCTGGGATTACAGGCGTGAGCCACTGTGCCTGGCCTGATCAATCATTTATTTGCCATTCTTTTGAAGTTTTACCATGTTTGAATATATCTCTACAAGACATAATGTTTAGTTTTGTCTGCTTTGGAAATTAATGTAAATGCAAACATGCTGTCTGTGGTTGTGTATAATTTACTTCTTTTGCTCTTCATTGTCTTTGAGATTCTTCATGTTGATGTGTGTAATTTCAGTTCATTCATTTCTACAGCTATATGATATTTATGTATTCTACCTTGATGAATATTTGGTTATCTTTTTTTGCTATTATGAACAATGCTTCTAAAGCATACTTATTCATATTTACTGCTACACATGTGCAAACATTTCTCTTGGGTATAATCATAGAAGTAGAACTGCTAGATTTGCATATGTTTAATTTTTCTAGACAATGCAAACATAAACTGTTTTCCAAAGTGATTTTGCTAATTTACAGTTCAGTCTATGAGAGTTTCATTTGTACCACATCCTCATCAGTAAGTGAAATTGTCAGACATTTTCATTTTTGCTAATCTAGGGTACAGAATGGTATCTTATTGTGATTCTAATAACAGTTTTATTGAGATACAATTCACATTTCATTGAATAAAATTGCAGGGATAAATCCTCATATAGCAATAACAACTTTGAATGTACATGGATTAAACTTTCTGCTTAAAAGATATAGACTGGCTGAATGGACTTAAAAAAAAATGACCCAACTATATGCTGCCTACAAGAAATTCATCTCACCTGTAATGACACACACAGACTGAGAGTAAAGGGATGGAAAAAGATATTCCATGCAAATGAAAACCAAAAGTAAGCAGGAGTAGCTATACTTAAATCATATTAAAAAAAAAAAAACAAAGATAAAGAAGATTAGTATATAATGAGAAAGAAATCAATTAGCAAGAGAATATAACAATTCTAAACATATATGTATCCAATCCCAGAGCACCCAGATACATAAAGCAAATATTATGTGTTTTAAAGGGAGAGATAGACTCCAATCAATACACTAATAGTTGGGGACTTTGACACCCACTCTCAGCATTAAACAGAATCTAGACAGTAGATTAAAAAGAAACATCAAATTTAAACTGCACTTTAGACTAAATAGACCTAACAGACATTAGCAGAACATGTCACCCAATAGTTACAGAATAAACATTCTTCTCAATGGCATGTGGAATATTATCCAGGACAGCCCATGCTTGTAATCCCAGCTACTCAAGGGGCTGAGGCAGGAGAATCATTTAACCCAGGAGGTGGAGGTCATGGTGAGCCGAGATCGTACCATTGCACTCCAGCCTGGGCAACAGAGTGAGACTCTGTCTCAAAAATAAAAATTAAAAATAAATAAATCTCAACAAAATTAAAAATATCAAAATTGTATCAAGTATTTTTTCAGATATCAATAGAATAAAAATAGAAATCAATAACAAGAGAAACTTTGGAAACAAATATATGGAAACAAATATATGGAAATTAAGCAACATGTTTCTGAAAGACCATTGAGTTAAGGAAGAAATTAAGGAGGAAATTTAAAAATTTTTTGAAAGGAGAGAAAGCAAAAGCAGTGCTAAGAGGAAAGCAAGAAGCACCCACATCAAGAAAGTAAAAAGATTTCAAATAAACAGTCTGATGACCCACCTCAAACTAGGTGTAAAAGGAGCATACCACTACATAATAAAGGCCATGTATGACAAAACTACAAGTAACATCATACTGAATAAGGAAAAGCTGAAAACCTTTCCTCTAAGAACTGGAACAACACAAGGATGCCTACTTGATCACTACTATTCAAAATAGCACTGAAAGCCCTAGCCAGAGCAATCAGGCAAAAGAAAGAAATAAAGAGGCATACCAATTGGAAAAGAGGAAGTCAAATTATCCCTTCTTGCTGATGATATAATCTTATATTTAGAAAAGCCTAGGTATCACCAAAAAATCCTTAGATCAGATAAATAAATTCCATAAAGTTGCAGGATACAAAGTCAATACACAAAAGTCAGTAGCTTTTCTATGCCAATAATGCACTCGCTGAGAAAGAAATCAAGAAGCCATTCCCAGCTGGGCACAGTGGCTCATGCCAGCACTTTGGGACAGCAGAGGCAGGAGCATTGCTTGAGATCAGGAGTTTGAGACCAGCCTGGCCAACATAGTGAAACCCCATCTCTACTAAAAATACAAAAATTAGCTGGATGTGGTGGCACATACCTATAATCCCAGCTACTTGGGAGGCTGAGGCAGGAGAACTGCTTGAACCCAGGAGGCAGAAGTTGCAGTGAGCCAAGACTGCACCCCTGCACTCCAGCCTGGGCAATAGAGTGAGACTTTGTCTCAAGAACAAAACAAAACAAAACAAAGCACCATAGCAATCTCATTTACAACAGCTACCAAAATAAATTACCTATAAATAAATTGAACAAAGAAAGTAACAGATCTCCACCAGGAAAACTACAAAATACTTAGGAAAAAAATTGAAGAGGACAGAAACAAATGGAAAGGCATCCATGCTCATAGATAAGAAGAATTAATATCATTAAAATGACCATGCTGCCCAAAGTGATCTACAGATTCAGTACAGTCTCTATCAAAATGCCAATGTCATTTTTCATAAAATTTAAAAAATAATTTAAATTTATATGGAACCAAAAAAAGAAAAGAAAAGAAAAGCCTAACAAGCCAAAGCAATCTTGAGGAAGAAAGAACAAAGCTGAAGGAATCACACTATCTGACTTCAAAATATATTACAAGCTTATAAGAACCAAAACAGCATGGTATTGATATAAAAACATACATACAGACCAATGAAACAGAATATAGAACCCAGAAATAAGTTCACATACTTACAACTAACTGATTTTTATAAAGGTGCCAAGAACATATACTGGGCAAAGGACACCCTCTTTAGTAAATGGTCCTGGGAAAATTGGATAGCCACAGGCAGAAGAGTGAAAGTGTACCTCTGTCTCTCACCATATAAAAAAAATGAACTCAAGATGGATTAAAGACTCAAACATAAGACTCAAAACTGTACAACTACTAGAAAACATAAGGGAAACACTTTAGGACATTGGTCTAGGCAAATACTTTATGGCTAAGACCTCAAAAGCACAGACAACTAAAACAAACATGGACAAATGTGACTATATTAAACTAAAAAGCTTCTGCACAGCAGCAGCAACAATCAACAGAGTGAAGAGACAACCTGTTGAATGGGAGAAAATATTTGCAAAGGGACTAATATCCAGAACATATAAGGAGCTCAAACAACTCAACAGTAAAAACAAAACAAAACAAAAAGCCCCCTAAATGAATAATCTCATTAAAAAGTGGGCAGTCGGGGTGTGGTGGCTCATGCCTATAATTAATTCCAGCACTTTGAGAGGCTGAAGCGGGAGAATCCCTTAAGTCCAGGAGTTGGAGACAAGCCTGGGTGACACAGTGAAACCCATCTCTACTAAAAAATTGCAAAAATGAGCAGGGCACAGTGGTGTGTTCCTGTAGTCCCAGCTACTTGGGGGCCGAGGCAGGAGAATTGTTTGAGCCTGAGAGGTGGAGGTTGCAGTGAGCAGAGACTGTGCCACTGCACTCCAGCCTGGGTGACACAGCAAGATCCTGTTTAAAGAAAAAAAAAATAGGCAAAGGACATTAATTGTCAAAAAATAACAGATAACTGGTAAGGATGCAGAGAAAAGGGAACTCATACGCTGTTGGTGGGAATGTAAACTAGTATAACCACCATGGAAGACAGTGTGAAGATTTCTCAAAAGACTAAAAGCAGAACTGCCATATGATCCAGCAATGCCACTGCTGGCTATTTACCTAAAGGGAAAGTACCAGTATATCAAAGGGATGCCTGCATTTGCATGTTTATTGTGGCACTATTCACAATAGTGACCATATGGAATCAACCTAAGTATTCATCAATGGACAAGTGGATAAAGAAAATGTGGTAATTATACACAATGGAATACCACTTATCCATAAAAAATGAAATCGTGTCATTTTCAGCAACGTGAATGGAACTGGAGGTCATTGTGTTAAGTAAAATAAACCAGGCACAAAAAGACAAATGCCATATGTTCTTACTAATATGTGAGAGCTAAAAAAGGTGATCTCATGGAGGTAGAAAGTAGAATGATAAGTACCAGAGTCTGGGAAGGGTGTGCAGGTGGGAGAAGAGGGTGAAGAGAAGTTGGTTAATGGGTACAAAGATACAGTTAGATAGAAGATATAAGTTCTATGTTTAATAGCAGAGTATGGTCACCATGGTTAGCAATAATGTATTGTATATTTCAAAGTTGCTGGAAGAGAGAACTTGAAATGTTCCAAAAACACATTAATAATTAATTCTCAAGGTGATGGATATCCCAAATACTCTAACTTAATCATTACACAGTCTGTGCATATAATAAATACTCACGTGTACTTCATGAATATGTAAAATATGATTACCAATTAAAAAAATGAGAATGATCTCTATGTACTGATATAAAAAATTTCTGACTTATACTATGAAAAAAATTAAACACATTCAACTTATACATGTCTAAAATTAATACATCACACTTTTATAACTATTTTATTATTAAATATTTAAAACATATCAAATATAAAAAATAATATGAGACATGCATGTGCCAATTTATTACTAATATTTATTTTCTTACTGAAAAATACAAGTTCTTAGAACAGGTTATAACTCTGTTTATTTCCTTTATGACTTCTATACAGTTGTTGTAACTTTTCTTTTTAAGAGTCGGTCTGGCTCTGTTGCCCAGGCTGGAGTACAGTGGCACAATCATAGTTCATTGCAGCCTCAAACCTTGGTTCAATCAGTCCTCCCACCTCAGCTTCCCAAATAGCTAGGACTACAGGGATGTGCCACTACACTTGGCCAATTTAAAAAATTTTTTTATTTGGTAGAAACAAGGTCTTGCTATGTTGCCCAGGCTGGTCTTAAACTCCTGGCCTAAGCAATCCTCCCCACTTGGCCTGCCCAAAGTGCTGGGATTACAGGCATGAGCCACCTCACCTGGCCTTTTTGTATTTTAATTTCAAAGTATTGTTATGTATACAATTTTAAATTTTAAACAATTTAAAATAGTTGCATATAGTCATGAGGAGGGTACATGGAATTAATGTGCTCTGAAGGAATACACTTAATGTTTGATAGCACAGTAGGATGACTATACTTAACAAAAATGATCGTACTAAGGTGATAGATACCCTGAATATCCTGACTTTATCACTACATATATATATGTAACAAAATTTCTCATGTACCTCATAAATTTGCACCAAAAAATTAAATGAGTCTGAGTTTTTGTATTTTTCAGTGGGAAAGTGAATACGTTATTTCCAATGACTGACGTGTTGTTTTTTAGTCTATTGTTTTGATTTATCCACAAAATTACCGTTTTGAAATTTCTCATTTGTTTTCATTTCACACCTTCTGTATGAGGTTATGTTCCTCTGGTAAAACTAAATACACATAAGGGGGTGTGTGTGTGTATTGAAATATTAATGTGCCAAGAAAATAAATCACTGTCAAAATACAGTTCTATACCCAGTGAAAATATCTTTCTAGAAGGACAAAATACAGTATTTTCAGATAAAAATACTGAGGCAGTTTGACAGCAGCAGATCCTTGCATATGAATACGGTTTGACACACTGAGGAATTACTCCACTGGCTTCTTGCTTCCACTGTTAACTTAGGAAATATAACTCTTAATCTGTTGCTCCTGTCAAAGTAAGCTACCTTTTATCCATGGCAGCTTTTAAGATTTTGTTACTTCGTATTTGATCTTCTGGGTTTCTGCTTTCACATAGTGTTTAACCTGGATATTCTTTACTTCCTTGCCAGCTCTTCGATGCTTTTGAATATGTCATTAGCAGGTTAATTTGTTTTCAGTGGGAGTATCCATCTGGGAACTTAGCCTGCCATGATACCAGAAATAAAACATCAAAATTAAAAATCATCTTACTACCCAACAAGAGCTAATTGTTAAAATAAATGATAACTACTTTCAATGGAATGATATACAGCCATTTAACTGATTTTTTTTAAAAAAGAGATGTTATACTTTTAGAGCAGTTGTAGCTTCACAGCAAAATTGAATGTACAGAGATTTTTCAAATAACCCCTCTCACAACACAGGCATAGCCTCCCCAATTATCAACATCTTCCCCCACCCTACTCCACCACCCCATGGTATATTTGTTACAATTGATAAATTTGCATTGACACATTATAATCACTAAAGGTCCATAATTTACATTAGGGTTCACTCTTGGTGTTGTACCTTCTATGAGTTTGGACAAATGTATAATGAGATGTATGCATCATCATAGTAATATGCTGAATATTTTCACTGCCCTAGAAAATGCTCTGCACTCCACTTATTTATCCCTCTCCACCACACAATTCTTAGTAACCACTGATTTTTTTTTTTTTTTTTTTAGATGGAGTCTCTCTCTGTCATCCAGGCTAGAGTGCAATGGTGCAGTCTCCACTCACTGCAACCTCCACCTCTCAGGTTCAAGTGATTCTCCTGCCTCAGCCTCCTGAGTAGCTGGGATTAAAGGTGCCTGCCACCACACTGGGCTAATTTTTGTATTTTTAGTAGAGACGGGGTTTCACCATGTCAGTCAGGTTGATCTCGAACTCCTGACCTTGTGATCTACCTGCCTTGGCCTCCCAAAGTGCTGGGATTGTAGGCGTGAGCCACCATGCCTGGCTGGAAACCACCGATCTTTTTAGTGTCTCCATAGTTTTGTCTTTTCTAGCATATCATATGGCCATAGCCATTATGTGCTCTTTCACATTGGCTTTTTTACTTAATAATATGCATTTAAGTTTCCTCCGTGTCTTTTCATGGCTTGATAGCTCATTTCATTTTAGCCTTGAATAATATTCCATTGTCTAAATGTACCACAGTTTATCCATTCACCTACTGAAAGACATCTTGGTTGCTTTCAAATTTGGGCAATTATGAATAAAGCTGGTATAAACATTAATATACAGGGTTTTGTATGGACATAGGTTTTGAATCCATTTGGATAAAAATCAAGGAGTGTGATTGTTAGATTATATGGTAAGAGTATATTTGGTTTTGTAAGAAACTGTCAGTGTCTTCCAAAATGGCTGTGCCATTTTGCATTCCTACCAGCAATGAAAGAGAGTTCCTGTTGCTTTATATCCTCATCAGTATTTGATGTTATCAGTGTTTTGGACTTCAGCCATTCCAACATGCATGTAGTGGTACATCATTGTTTTAATTTGCAATTCCCTAATGATATAGAATGTTGAATATATTTTCATATTATCTGCCATTTGTATATATTTTTGGTGATTTTTAAATTGGGTTGTTCCATTTCTGCCCATTGAGATTTTTTTAACTTATTGTTGACTTTTAAGAGTTCATTGCGGCAGGAAACAGTGGTTCATACCTGTAATCCCAGCACTTTGAAAGGCCCAGGCAGGTGGATCACCTAAGGTTGGGAGTTCAAGACCAGCTTGACCAACATGGAGAAACCCTGCCTCTACTAAAAATACACACACACAAAAGAGTTCACTGTATATTTTTAGTAAGAGTCCTTTATCAGATGTGCCTTTTTTTTTTTTTTGAGAGGGAGTCTTGCTCTGCAGCCAAGGCTAGAGGGCAGTGGCGCAATCTCAGCTCACTGCAACCTCCACCTTCCAGGTCCCGGTTCAAGCAATTCTCCTGCCTCAGCCTCCTGAGTAGCTGGGATTACAGGCATGCACCACCATGCCCAGCTAATTTTTGTAGTTTTGGTAGAGATGAATTTCCAACATATTGTCCAGGCTGGTCTTGAACACCTGACCTCCTGATCCGCCCACCTCAGCCTCCCAAAGTGTTGAGATTACAGGTGTGAACCACCGTGCCCAGCCCAGGTGTGTCTTTTATAAATATTTCTTTCCAGTCTGTGGCTCATCTAATTATTCTCTTGACATTGTTTTTCCAGAGTAAAAGTGTTTAACTTTAATGAAGTACAGTTTATCAACTATTACTTTAATAAATCATACCTTTGATATTGTAGCTAAAACATCAACACCATACCCAAGGTCATCTGGGTTTTCTATCTTCTGGGAGTTTTATAGTTTTGTATTTTTCTTTTTTCTTTTCTTCTTTTTTTTTTGAGATGGAGTCTCACTCTGTTGCCCAGGCTGGAATTCAGTGGTGAGATCTTGGATTGCTGCAACCTCTGCCTCCCAGGTTCAGGCAATTCTGCCTCAGTCTCCCGAGTATCTGGGATTAAAGGCATGTGCCACCATGCCTGGCTAATTTTTGTATTTTTAATAGAGAAAGGGTTTTTGCCTGGTATCGAACCACCAACCTCAGGTCATCCACCCACTTTGGCCTCCCAAAGTGCGGAATTACAGGCATGAGCCACTGTACCCGGCCAGTTTTGCATGTTTCTAGCTTCTAGGAGTTTCACACTTTGTTTTATGATTTTTAAGTTGGTTTTTACATTAGAACACACAAGAGTGCAAGTTCTGTGTCTAGATTAATTTTTTTACATTTGGAGTCTGGTTGTTCCGGTACCATTTGTTGAAAAGAGCATTGTACTGCCTTTTCTCCTTTGTCGAAGATGTGCTGACTATATTTAGGTAGATTAATTTCTGAGCAATTTCTGTTCCATTGATCTATTTGTCTATTCTTTTGGCAATACTACACTATCTTGATTACTGTAGCTTTATAGTAAGTCTTTATAGTAAGTCTTGAGATTGAGTAGTGTCAGTCTTCTAACTTTGTTCTTCTTCAATATTTATTGGCAATTCTGGTTCTTTTGCTTCTCTATATATTCTCTTTGCAATCAGTTCGTCAATATCTACAAAATAATTTGCTGAGATTTTGCTTGGGACGGTATTGAATCTATGGATCAAGTTGGGGAGAAATTATATCTTGACAATATTTGGCCTTACTATTTAGTTCTTTGATTTCTTTCATCAGGGTTCTATAGTCTTCCTCATATAAATCTTGTACTTACTTTGTTAGGTTTATACCTAAGTATTTCATTTGTAAGGGGTGCTAATATAAGTGATTCTGTGTTTTCAATTTCAAATTCCACTTGTTTCTTACTAGTATGTAGGAAAACAATTGACCTTTGCATATTAACCTTGCATACTGCAATCTCTAGAATCATTTATTACTTCCAAGAGGTTTTTTTTTTTGGTCAATTCTTTTAGATTTTCTACATAGACAATCACATCATTTATAAACAAATACAATTTTATTTCTTCCTTTCCAAACTGTATACCTTTTATTTTCTTGTCTGGTCTCATTGCATTAGCTAGGACTTCTAGTAGGATGTTGAAAACCAGTAGTGAGAGGGGACATCCTTGCCCTTTTCCTGATCGTAGTAGGAAAGCATCTGGTTTCTCACTATCAAGGATGATGTTAGCTGTAGGGTTTTTTCTGTGTCTGTTCTTTATCAAGTTGAGGACGTCTACCTCTACTCCTAGTTTACTGAGAGTATTTATGATAAAGGGTGTCAGATTTTTGTCAAATGCTTTTTCTGTATCTATTGATATGATTTTTCTGATGTGATAGATTACATTAGTTGGTTTTTAAATGTCGAAGCAGGCTTCTATAACTAGAATAAATCTCACTTGGTTGTGGTACATAATACTTTTCGTACATTGTTGGATTCAGTTTGCTAATATTTTGTTGAGGGTTTTTGCATCTATGTTTATGAGAGATATTCGTCTGAGTTTTCTTTTCTTCTAATGTCCTTCCTTGTCTGATTTTGGTATTAGGATTGTACTGGATCCATAGAATGAGTTGAGAGAGTAGTTCATCAGCTTCTAGTCTCTTAAAGATATTGTAGAGAATTAGCATAAGATCTTCCTTAAATGTTTGATAGAATCCACCAGTAAACCCATGAGAGCCTTGTGTTTTCTGTTTTAAAAGGTTATTCATTATAGATTCAATTTTGAAAATAAATATTGGCCTATTTTAATTGTTTGTTTTTTCTTGAGTGACTTTTGGCAGATTATGTTTCTTAAGGATTTGGTCCATTTCATCTAGGTTATCAAATTTGTGGGCATGAAGTTGTTCACAGTATTCTTTGATTATCCTTTTAATGTCCATAGAATCTGTAGTGATGTCCCCTTAACCTATCTTTCTAAAGAAAAAAAAATCTATCAGAAGAGCAGAATGTTTTAATCATATAATCAAAGTAGGAGTTAAAAATAAGGATTGAACTTGAATGTTCTGGGAGCTTTCTGTGTGTTAGGCACTGTTCCTATGAGTATGTATATGGACTACTGCTCTTAATTCTCATTAAGCCTCATCAAATAGGGATTATTGTCCCCAGTCTAAACAAGAGAAAACACAAAGATGCAATAACTTGTCTAGGACAAGGACACATGAAACTATAACTAACCACATAGTAACTACCTGAAAAGATATGCTGACAGAAGGCTGGTCTCTGCCAGGAGCCAAAATTGGAGAGAAAGAGTAAGTCTTGGGGGGACTCTGCTGGCTTACTAGCTGATGTGAGCCTCTGGTCAGTTTGCCTAGTAAATCTCTGTAATGGAGTCAGATATGTCAGACAATGGTGCTATGAAGCTCCAACAACCAACTATCCCACTTTCACTTCATGACCATCAGACACATTCTGACTGTCATATTTTCCTACAGATGAAGGAATGTATATACCAGTTTAAACATCAATGTAGTAGTATTTCTCACTATAAATGAACACTTTGGCCTTTGAGATTGTTCATTGGTCCCATGTAGGTTGGATCATGTGAGTCCATTGAGTTTCTGGATCTGTAGAGTTGAGGACCAAATCCTGGACTAATGGGGCTCTTTCAAGGTAATTCCCTAGGAGCCCTACATGAGCAGCCAACTAGCCTATCGGCTATCTTCATCTTGCTGATTTTTTAAGGCAATGATAATAGGCTGTTGGGATGTTCTGCCATTTATTAAATTTTCATCTCTCACATCCACTTACCCTTCAATACTCTGCATTGTGATGGTAGGTTTAGAATTCTAAAAAACACATTTCTACTTTGCCAAGAGCCTGCAATGCTAGAGAAACAAAGACAGACTGCTTCCTGTGGGCTTTCCGAATGTTTCCTGTTCCTGTGGGCATCATACTAACATCACTTCTTTATTCCAGCAGCTTCAGGTTCTTCCTGTGGCAGCAGCTTAACTCCGTTTGGAGTTTTTCCTCTGTATTGCAGGACTAGACTCATCGTATCCTCTCAGAGGAACCAGCATAAGCTGCCCAATGTCCTGACTTCAGAGTTCTGCTTCTTCCACTGAGTTCCGAAATGCTGATAATTTCAACTTCTTTCCTTTGTTTCCCAATTCTAGGAATGGTAAATGCTTCCTGAAGTTGCTACCTCTGTGACATCTTATTTTTTTGCCCTTTCATTTACTTTGTTAACGACTTTATACCTAGATAATGATTATATTCTCTCTGTTCAAATAACTGATGTGGTTTCTGTCTTGAATGATACCGATGTATATATGAGCTGCAATTTTTCTGCTTTCTTTTATTCAAATTGGCAAAAAGATATTTACTCATGTCTAAGGATCTGTTTATGATTCAGAAAAACAGAAACAATATGAATTCACATCAAACAATTTGTCACAATATAAGAAAACTGAAAGAAATAAATGAACAATAGAGCAGCACATATTGTAGATATTTGAGGATTTTTTTCCCATTCTCCATAACTGAGCAGTTTGTGCAAAGTGCTCCTATATCTTTTGCTCAGTTCTGGAAGCCAATAAATCCCAAAATAACACCATTACAGTAAAACAAGCTGTATAGCCCAAAGATGGATTTACTGGAATGATGTCAAATGATTGTTTCCATGGTATTGATTGCTTACTTTAGAACTTTCCCAGAGCTGGTGTCGAAAGGTTATTATTTTGGCTTGAGGAGAGGCTTGAAAGGATATTCCAGGGGAAAAGAGCATGGACTGACAGTTGCTTACTTCTGGAAGGATTCTGGGGCTGCTTTCAGGACAAAGGAGGGGCAACTTTTGGATATATTTTGAACAGCTAGAAGCCAAAGGTGTCTCCAAGAGAAGTAACAATTTAGCTGCTATGTCAAATAAATAAGCTAGTCCCAGGATTTAAACCAAAACTTTAATTGAAAAATTGTGTCATTATTCAAGCGTAGATTGTTGTATATTGCTAAGTGTTGTACATGCTTTGGGTTTATTTAGGATGTCCCAGTTCAGAAAGGATGTCCCAGTTTGAGCAGTTAACCCTAAACCTGATCATCTGCTTAGGACACAGATTTCTTTCATTTTCTCTGAAATCCAGAACCTCTCTCTATCATCACAGGTATAGGTTATGCAGATGTAGCTCAGGACAGAGTTTGTGGAAATAATTGTCTGTTTTTGTGCTTGCAAGTTAAGCTAAGCATCACTTATTTCAGGTAAATTACTCCTTTCACCTTCTTCTTCTAGATGATGTTTCAACATTAATAATACAGAGAAGTAACAAGATAATCTTAAGCCTTTTTATGTACTATGATTACAAGATATGCAACCACTCACCACCCACACACTCCTCTTTCCCAAGCATTGCACTAAAGCTATTTGAAGCAAATGACATTGTGTATCCAAAACATTTAATTCCTGGATCCTTGCTACAGTCTTAACATTACTACTAATAAAACCTTTGTTCTAATCTTTGCCTTGCCTCGTTCTCACAGCCCTCTAATTACCTGAGATTTTTCACACTGTAAATTAACTCCCAAGTCACCAGACTCCTAGATATCATTTTCCATGAATGACAGTATAATTCAAATGACAACTGTTATATAAATGTGGGAGGATAAAAAGACTTAATGGTTATAAAGAATTTGTACTTTATTTAAAGTGGTAAATAGTAACTCTGAGTAGACTGTAAATGGTTAGATACGTATTTTACAATCTCTAGAGCAAACACACAATCATACAAAGAGACAATAGATAAATAGAAATGACAATAGGTAAATTGAAATGAAGTACCAAAGAATATTGAAATAATCCAAATAAAGGTGAGAAACAGGGAAACAGAGAAACCAAAAATGAAGGGGACATACAGAAAACAAATAATAAAATGACTGACCTAAATCCAACTATATCAAAAGTTACATTAAATGTAAATGTCTAAACACCAAATAAAAGAGATTGTTAGATTGATTAAATGGACAAGCAAATAAATAAAGCCAAAATATATGCTGTCTATAAGAAGCTCACTTCAGATAGATTAAAGTAAAAGAATAGGGGGGAAAACATACCATTCGAACACTAATCAAAAGAAAGATAGAGTGACTATACTAACATAAGACAAAGTAGACTTCAAAACAATGAAAATTACCATGGGAGACATTACAAGTTGGTAAAAGAGTTAATTTACCAAGAAGAAATTACAGTCCTAAATGGAATGCATCTAACAACAGAGCTTCAAAATACACAAAGCAAAAGCTGATAGAACTGAAAAGAGGAGACATACCTTAACCACAGATATGGTAGGAGACTTCAACACTCCTCTCTTGGTAATAGAAATTGTAGACAGAAATTCAGCAAATGCATAAAAAATTGACTAATACCATAATTAATTGGATCTAAGTGGCATTTTATAGAACACAGCACCAAGTAACAGAAAAATACACATTATTTGCAAGTACACATGGAAATTTCACCAAGATAGGCCATATTCTGGCCCTTAACACATTTAAAGTAATTGAAAGAATAGAAAGTATGTTCTCTTGTATCAGAATTAAATTAAAAATCAATAACAGAAAGTTATCTGGAAAATCCCCAAGTAACACATTTCTAAATAACCGATGAGTCAAAGAGGAACTCTCAAGGGAAATTAGAAAATACTTTGGACTGAGAGAAAATGAAAATATAACATATGAAAATTTGTAGAGTTCAGCTAAATCTGTGCTTAGAAGGAAATCTGTAGTGTTAAATGCTCATATTAGAAAAGAAAAATGGTTGTAAATCAATAATCTAAGCTATCTTAGGAAACCAGTAAAAGATAACAAATTAAATACAAAGCAAGCAAAAGGAAAAAAGCTAGAACTAATGAATGAGTTTAGCAATATCACAGGATACAAGGTCAATAATTAAATATAAGAGCAGAAGTCAAGGAAATTGAAAACAGAAAAATATAGAGGAAAATCAATGAAACCAAAAGCTGGCTCTTTAAAAAGGTCAATAAACTTGATAAACATTTAGCAGGACTGATCAAGAATAAAAAGAGAAAAGACATCAAAAACAGGTATTCAAACAAATACATGTACCTGAATGTTTGTAGCTTTTCTTTTTTTTTTTTTTTTTTTTTTTTTAGAATAAAAAGAATGAAAGAGAGAAAGGAAGAGGAAGAGATTTTAGAAAAAGAGAGAAAAGGAGAAAGAAAGAAACAGCAAATAAAGAAAAAATGAAAGAGAAAGAGGAAGAGATTTTAGAAAAAGGGAGAAAAGGAGAAAGAAAGAAACTGCAAAAGAAAGAAAACAATGAAAGAGAAAGAAAGAGGAAGAGATTTTAGAAAAAGAGAGAAAAGGAGAAAGAAAGACAGCAAAAGAAAAAGAAAAAAAGGATGAAAGA
>CAUYQU010012038.1:0-20556 GCA_963574635.1 Cheracebus regulus
TGACTGTTTGTTATTTTCTCCCTTTCTGTCTCTGTTGTTAAATATAATTGACGGCATAAAAGAGGTTTTTGATACCTTTTTAAGATTGCATTCCAGCCTGGGCAATAGAGCAAGAATTCTGTTCTCTCTCCCACTTTTTCTCTTTTTTTCTCTTATTAAAAAAATATATATAAAATAAAAATGATACATGCTAAGTGAAAAAATTCAAACAAAACAGAAAAATCAAAAGAAAAAGGCACAGATCACCTAAAAGCTGGCCTTCCAGATATAACCATTGTTGACATTTTAGTGAACTTTTCACATACCTTTCTGTGTATCTCCATGTGTCTATAGATAGGAAAAAATGTGTAAGTATTCCTCTGAGACCAGAGCTAAGAGAGAAAATTTGAGGTGGAGGGAGAAGCACTGAGAAAGTTCGTGGTGGGTGCTGTCACTCACGTTCACATTCATGTAGGTGTGAAGGCATCTGCTGAGAGGTAGGCAGAGGATTATGGAGGAGGGGAGCGGGTTGCCGCAGCTGCTGTGGTGAAACCGACAGGGAATCAACAAGGGAGAAATGGGGATGGCCAGCTGATGGCCTGAATTTGTGGTGCATATAAACAGCCTGCTTATGTGATTGTCTCCGGCAACCCTCCACAGCTCTGGAAAGTGGGTAGAGAACAGATGATTGGTAAAATCAGGGTTGAAGACTGGCAAAGCCAATCTAGTAAAAGGTCTAGACTGGGCCCAAGGGATCATAGGTACAAGTGAAAGCATTGTTTCCTTTTTAAAGAATGTCTTACATTTTTAAATCATAAATTACCATATTTTCTGAATTACGTTAACGCTTTAACAACCAATTTTCAGGAAGAGATAGAAACCCTATATTAGGTGTCCACACTGAAAGTAAGAAACATACCAAACTCAGACATACTAAGATGAGGATAGTGGGGTCCATCTTAGAATCAAGAAAAATTTGTTTCTGAAGATTCCATTGTGTGGATCTTAGTTGGATTCTGACTGAAAGAAACGACATAAAAAATTGGAGACAACTAAAAATTTGAACACATAATACTTGATTAAATAAGGAATTATTAAGATATGAGAATGCTGATTTCATAGTCATGATTAAAAAGTTACTACTTTTTAGAGAAACATGCCAAAATATTTATATATGAAATTCCATATTCTATGGACAGAGGTGAGGAGGGGAACTACCATGAACTGACATGGAGAAGAGAGAGCGTAACTGAAGCTGGTTGATGAAGACGTGGATTCCTGGAAACAAACATGGTTCCTGTTTTCATGGACAGGCGTACTGTGCACAGTTGGACTGAAGTGTCTGTGTACTTAATTGAAGCTAATTCAGTAATATGCTCTTGGGAAGAAGAGAGAAACACAGAGAGGGAAGAAAGGGAAAGGGATAAGACTTTTAAATGCAAGCAGCTTTTGCCATTTTGCTCTAGAGGTGATGCATAAAATAGGACATGACTCAGCTCCTTCCTCAGTTGTTTTCGATTTGTGTGCCCCTCATAACATAAGCAGCTCATAAGGCAACTACTTCCTTCTGTCTATTTATATATTTACCTACCTGTCTACCTACCCTACCAAACATTTACATACGTTTACTTGGGTATTAACCTGGGTACTTTACAAGTATTATCTAATTTAACTCACATCGCAACCCTACAACGTAGAAAATCGTAGTATCCCCATTGTATTAGGCTAGGCTAGGCTAGGTTGGAGTTATAAACAATACTAAAATACCAGTGGCTTAACCCAATAACAGCTTATGTCTTGCTCACAAAAAGACTGTTGTAGATTGGATAGTCCTCTTACCTCTGAGGTCACTGACGCAAAGGAATAAAAGAATGTAGGAATTCCCTCAGCATTTAACCTTCTCAATCTAGAAGGTTCTTAACCTTCTCACCTCTCTTCACAGAGCATGGCCTCAAACCATGCTCCCTGCAGGGGGGCAGGGATATGTAAAGGAACGTGGCTATTTGGTGGACACTAGCTTTTCTGGGCAGAGGTTTGGTTTTTTGAGATGGGAGTCTCACTCAGTCATCCAGGCTAGAGTGCTGTGGCACGATCTCGGCTCACTGCAATCTCTGCCTCTCCACTTCAATTCTCCTGCCTCAGCCTCCCAAGTAGCTGGAACTATAGACACCACCACCATGCCTAGCTAATTTTTATATTTTTAGTAGAGACAGGGTTTCATTATGTGAGCCAGACTGGTCTCGAACTCCTGACCTCAGGTGATCCTCCTGTCTTGGCTTCTCAAGGTGCTGGGATTACAGGCATGAGCCACCACACCTGGCCCACAGGCATATTTCTAAGAAAGAACTGAGGCAGAGTGAAATTAAGCATCTCAAGCTGGTATACAGCGGAGGCAGGATTTGAACACAGGCAGCCTGGCTGCAGAGTCTACACACTGTTAAGAGCATGGCTAATTACTCTGCTCTACTGCTCCTTCTGTCACCTGGTCCTTAAAGTGATCAGTGTTGAGACTGGGAGAAACCTGGTTGTGTGAGACAGCTTGAAAGATGCCATGTCCTGGGCACGGTGGCCACGCCTAGAATCCCAGCACTTTGGGAGGCCGAAACGGCAGATCACCTGAGGTCAGTTCGAGACCAGTTTGGGAATATATTGAAAAAACTTCGTCTCTACTATAAATACAGAAATTAGCTGGGCATGGTGGTGGGTGTCTATAGTCCCAGCTACTTGGAAGGCAGAGGCAGGAGAATCGCTTGAACTCCTGCCCCTGGGGAGGCAGAGACTGCAGTGAGCCACTGGGACAGTGCCACTGCATTCCAGCCTGGATGACAGCGGGAGACTTCGTCTCAACAACAACAACAACAACAACAACAACAACAAAATGGAAAGATGCCATGTCTTGTACAGGTAATTTAAGGGACCTTAAGGGGAAATTCTGACGAAATGTAATTTGCATTTATGTCCTGATTTTAGAATGCAGCTCCTGTGTAAGATGTGATTCCTCCGTATGTTATGTGTTTGCTAGCATTTATTGCCTCTAATAATCCTACATGCCAGCCTGGGAAGCCATCAGAGATGTGAGTTTGGGTCTTGCTTTAATGTTCTTGATAAGACAAATTCTACCAAGCCCAGCCACCATCAGTGCTTGATGTCATCATATTGTCAAATCACAGCTGGTAGGGTGGGAACATTCGTCATGGGTGGCTGCCGGTTGCTTATCACATAAATGTTGGGCACTTCTCCTCCGGGTCCCTCCATAATTCGGCATGCTCTGTGCTCTCACCACCCCTTCTTAGCTGCCCATTTCTTTTTCATGACTTTTTAAAATAATTTTTTTGTTGAAATTTGTATTTGATCTGAAATTTGTATTTGATCTGAAATTTATTTTCATTCATGCTGTTTCCACATTTCATACAAAGAACATATATTTCTTTATTTAAAAGAAAAATGCTTAAGTTTTCTTTTTGAGCAGAGGACTAAAAGGTACATTTAATAAAACCATCAATCCATAGGGAATCCCAGAGCTTGGGCCAGATCCCAGATCTCTGCTGAGACCTTGGCTGAAATGAGCTTCTGAGGCATGTGGCGTTTGAGGTAGGCAGTTCTCATGAATAGTTTATTATTTTATTTTATTTTGAGCAGAGTCTCACTCTGTTGCCCAGGCTAGAGTACAGTGGTGCCATCTCGGCTCACTGCAACCTCCTTCTCCTGGGTTCAAACAATTCTCCTGCCTCAGCCTCCTGAGTAGCTGGGATTCCAGGCACATGCCACTACACCCGACTAATTTTTGTATTTTTAGTAGAGATGGGGTTTCACCATGTTGGCCAGGCTGGTCTCGAACTCCTGATCTCAGGTGATTTGCCTGCCTCAGCCTCCCAGAGTACTGGGATTACAGGCATGAGCCACCACACTTGGCCTTTTATTTATTTATTTTTTTTAGAGACGGGATTTTGCGTTTTTCTCAGACTGCAGTGCAGCAGCTGTTCACAGGTATGATCATAACACACTGCAACCTTAAACTCCTGGGCTCAAGCAATCGTCCTCAAGCAATCCTTGGGAGGCCTCAGCCTCCCAAGTAGCTGAGATTACAAGAATGAGTCATCATGCCCAACTCACAACTTTTTTTATAGCTACACTTTATGTAGCCAGAGACACTGATAACCCTTAAAAATACTCTTAGGTTGATAAAATAAGATTTATAATGTGTAAAATATATTTATTAAATAAATTATGCAGTGACAGGAAATATTAAAAGTCAGGGATAATCATGGAATATAACTCTAGACCTAAGAAGTCTTTCAAAAGGATGTTTCACTCCAAATGGTAGAAACATGGCTGACTTTTATTTTTTTTCCTAATTTCCTATGGCTTTAGTATTTTCTGCAGAATTACTTTAAGAATGAAAAACAATAGCCTGAGCACCATGGTGAAACCCTGTCCCTATTAAAAAAAAAAAAAAGCAAAAATTAGCTGGGCATGGTGGTGCACACCTGCAGTCCCAGCTACTCAGGAGGCTGAGGTGGGAGGATCAATTGCTTCTGGGAGGCAGATGTTGCACTGAGCTGAGTAACGCCACTGCACTCCAGCCTGGGCAACAGAGCAAGATCCTGTCTCAAAACAAACAAAAAAAAGAATGAATAATAGCTGGGCACGATGGCTCATCCCTGTAATCCCAGTTACTCAAGAGGCTGAGGTGGGAGGATTGCTTGAGGCCAGGAGTTCAAGACCAGCCTAGGCAATGTAGTGAGACCCCCCATCTCTACAAAAAAATGTTTAAAAATTGGCTAGGTGAGGTGGCAATCGTCTGTAGTACCAGCTACTTGGGAGGCTCAGGCAGGAGGATTGCTTGAGCTTGGGACACTGAGGTTTCAGTAAGCTGTGTTTGTGCCATTGCACTCCAGCTTGGATGACAGGGCCAGACCCTGTCTCTAAAAAAAAAGAAAAAACAATTGCAAAACTAAAGAATATTTATACCACTTTAAAAAAATTCTGTTTTCTTGCTTTCTGTGGTGGACATTATGTTTTTTCAGCCCTGGATTGGTTTCCTGCCTCTCTGGATGCGGAACTCTCTGTGTTCCGCAGATCACTCCTCTCCCAATCTCAGTCCCATAGTTCAGTGAGGACACTCCACATCTGGCTCTGGGCTGGGTATTCAGCCCAGGCCTGGCCAGGCAGAGCAGTGAGTGAATCCTGCTGACCACAATGGTTATTTCCCAAATTGGTCCAATTAGAGATAATCCCAACACTCTCCAAGAAGCAATCAGGAACGAATTTCTCTTTTCTGAGGGCAGCCACCTAAAGAGATTGTACCTGAGACTGAGATAACGGCAGAACTGAGAATCTCAGTTTCTTCTTTTTTCTTTTTTTTTTTTTTTTTTTGAGACAGACTCTCTGTCACCCAGGCTGGAGTGCAGTGGCATGATCTCGGCTCACTGCAACCTCTGCCTCTCGGGTTCAAGCAATTCTCCTGCTTCAGCCTCCTGAGTAGCTGGGATTACAGGCACATGCCACCACGTCCAGCTACTTTTTGTATTTTTAGTAGAGACATGGTTTTACCATGTTGGCCAGGCTGGTCTCGAACTCTTGACCTTGTGGTCCGCCCGACTTGGCCTCCCAAAGTGCTGGGATTATAGGCATGAGCCACTGTGTCTGGCCAAGAATCTCAGTTTCTGTGATGTGCTTTTGAGCCTCTATCCAGCCATGCCTAAAGCCAACTCTATCCCTTTTTAGTTAAGTGAGTCAATAAATACCTTTTCCTCTGCTTTTTTTGTTTAAGCTAGTTTGAGTCAGGTTTCTGATACTCATAAATGAAAGAGTTCTGACTGCTAAGTTCTCCTCCATGATCCTGCCCCAATTACCCTCCCAAACTCCCATGATTATCCCTGACTTTGGGAGGGTTCTGCTGCAGTAACAAACAACCCCCAAATCTCAGTGCCTTATAACAACACAGGCTTATTCCTCACTGTGTTACCTGCTGGCTGTGTGTCAGTGTTAGCTTCGCGCCACATCTCTTTCCATTCCAGGACTAGGATGAAGGAGTGCCCCTTCCCACAGTCTCATGGCAGAGGAAGATCAATGGCTGAACCATGCAATGGCAAAGAGTACTTCTGCTCACATTCCATCAGCCGTTACATGTTATATGGCCAAGTTCAATATCAATCTTACAGGGAAGTTGACACCTCCTATAAGGAGGAACTGCAAGGTATATGGCCAAGGGTAGGAATGCATAATTCTCTCAGAGGGAAAGGAGCAAGAATGGGGAATAACAATACAATCTGCTGGCCAGGTGTGGTGGCTCATGCCTGTAATCCCAGGACTTGGGGAGGCCAGAATGGCGGATTACCTGAAGTCAAGAGTTCGAGACCATCCTGGCACACATGGCAAAACTCCATCTCCACTAAAAATACAAAAAAATTAGCCAGGCTTGGTGGTGCACACCTGTAATCCCAGCTACTCGGGAGGCTGAGGCAGGAGAATCACTGAAACCTAGGAAGCGAAGGCTGCAGTGAGCCGAGATGGCACCACTGCACTCCAGCCTGGGTAACAGAGCGAGACTGCCTCAAAGAAAGGAAAAAAAAAGAAAAAAATCTGCCACATACTCTAATTGAAATGTGATGAGGGTGTTTTTGTCCGTACCTTTCAACAAGGGTAGATGAAGTCATGTCTCCCGTTGGCTTTAGTCCTGTTTATGAATCCAGCACTATCCTCTTTTGTAGCATATAGTCGTGACTCAGCCAGCCAATCTGAGGCAATGAAATTATTTGCTAGCATATTGAGAAGAGGAAAAGTTTAGATTTTTGTTTTGGCCAAAAAGAATGGCCCTGAGAATTGGTCAGATTCATTTGCAAAAATAACTAAATGAGCACGAAGAACAAAGTGCACCACTGCCTTTCTGGTCTCACGTCCCAGGGGAAAAGGCTTATGAAAGACATCATTAAAACTGAGACCATCAATGAAACAAAGATTGTGTTTTTGAAAAGAAAAGAAAAGGTTGTTTTGGGTGAAATGTCTTTTCAGCTAAGTTTCATCCTTGAAACAAAAAAAGGTGGGGGTGGGGGGAGCCTATGATATGTTCATGTTGATGAAAGGCATCTTATGACCAAAAACGGAGGTGAAAACAAAAGTGTCACCGTGTCGTTTGAGGACAAGCTCCAGCCGTATGATGATCTATTTGTGCTGAGGCTGATAGTGGAACTGAAAACGCTCATGCCTTCAGAATGGCACAAGAAACTGCATCTCGTATTAAAGATTATAATTAAATGGTGGCACGGTGGAAAATTTGCTGCCATGCCCTCTTGATAGAAAAAAAGCTCCTTTTGTCTTATAGAAGAGGAGATTTCTGTGTCCATAATTTCGGAGGCCAGCAAGTCCCAAGAGGAGAGTAAATCATCTTTGCTTTTTATATTCACATTCATCTTCAAATAGAGGGAGGAAGGAAAGCTGTTTCCTGAATTTGGGGTATGCTGAGATGTATACATTCTCTAGTGCCTTCCTCTTGCTGGAAGTTTGACATGTGGGTGGCCCCTTCTCAGGGGACACTCAGTACTGCTTCCTTTCTTTCTTCCTGCTGTTTCTCCATGGTTGTTTAAGAACCAGTTCAGAGAGCCTGTGCGAAGCGGTACGGCAGGCTCATCTAGGCTCCAGTCTTAGCCCCACCATTTAGTAAAGCGTTTTCCTGAGTTCCATGAGCTGTTGTAGAAAATTATCGACCCTGAGGAGGGGGTTGTGGGAGCCCCTAATTTGGAGCCAAGTAAGACAGAAGTGTGGGTAAGCTGGAGACCCATTCCTTGTGACTGGCATCTGTAGTGGAGGGCAGTCTTGGGACTATGCCCTTTTTCCTGTGGGTTCCTGTGGGCCTTCTGTGGGGTCTGCACTAACTGGGTAGTTAGTGTCAGAGTCAAATTAAATTGTAGCGCCTGTAATCCCAGCACTTTGGGAGGCCGAGGTGGGAGGATTGCTTAGGGTCAGGAGTTTGAGACCAGCCTGAGCAACATAGTGAGACCCCCATCTCTACAAAAAATTTTAAAATTAGCTGGGTGTGGTGGCACAGACTTGTAGTCCCAGCTACTCTGGAGGCCGAGGGGGAGAGGATCACTTCAGCCTGGGAGATGGGAGGCTGCAGCGAGCCATTAGCATGCCACTGCACTCCTGCCTGGGTGACAGAGTGAGACCCTATCTCAAAAAAAAACAAAATAAAATAAATTGTAGGATGCCGAGCTGGCATCTGCAGAGAGCTGGAGAATTGCTTGGTGTGAAAAACCCACACATTTGATGTCAGAAGTCTTGCGAGAAGAGAAACAAAGGTTTTCCCTTTTAGTGCCCTCAAGAAGTCCACATCCAATCCCCAGACCTTGTAAATATATATGTTCCCTTATATGGCAGAAGGGACTTTGCATATGTGATTAAGGATCATAAGATGGGAATTAGTATATTTGTTTCCTAGGGCTACTGCAATAAATTACCACAAAGTTGGTGCTTAAAATAACACACAATTTTTATTTATTTATTTTTTTAGGCAGGGTCTCACTCTGTCACCCAGGCTGGAGTGCAGTGGTGCAATCATAGCTCACTGCAGCCTTGAACCCCTGCCCTCAAGCAATCCTCCCACCTCAGCCTCCCAAAGTGCTGGGATTACCGATGTGAGCCACCATGCCCAGCCTTCAGTTTATCTGTTAAAATGATAGTCCCGCAGCTGGACGGGGAATTGACTGAAATCAGCCTAAGAGTGCATACAGGGAGGTCGCTACAGTCAAGAGATGATGCCATCATGGAGTGGAGAAGTAACATAAATTGGATTTGGGACACGCTTTGAGGTCAGAACCAAGAAGACTTGTTGATGGATTAGATGTTGGGCGAGAGAGAGAAGTCAGGGATGCAGCAGAGATTTCAGGCCTGAGTGACTGGCTGAATGGGATCCCTTTACTTAAACAGACTTGGGGAAGTAACAGTTCTCTTTTGGAAGTTTAAGGGGATACTGCAGAATCACAAATCATTGGGAATAAAAATATGAAAAGTTTTTTTTCCCCCACTAACCACCACACTACATTACATCGAGTTCATCTGGCATCTGGATAGCAGCTCTTTGATAATTTCTGGCCAAATTCCATAACTTTCTGGTCACTCTCTATTTTTAGATAGTCTCATTTCACCATTAGAATTCATCCTGGTTATTTTTCTAAATCATAAGTATTTTTTAAAATCTTATTTATTTATTTGAGATGGAGTCTCACTCTGTCATCCAGGCTGGAGTGCAATGGTGCAGTCTCGGCTCACTGCAACCTCTGCCTCCCAGGTTCAAGCAATTCTCGTGCCTCAGCCTCCTGCGTAGCTGGGATTATAGGCTGTGTCACCTTGCCTGGCTAATTTTTTTATTTTTAGTAGAGATAGGGTTTCATTATGTTGGCTACGCTGGTCTCGAACTCCTGACCTCAAGTGATTTGCCTGCTATGGCCTCCCAAAGTGCTGGCATTACAATCATGAGCCACTGCGCCCGGCCAAAAATTTATTATGTTTTTTAGAGAGACAGTGTTGCCCCGGCTGGTCTTGAACTTCTGACCTCAAGCCATCCTCCCTCCTTGCCCTCTCTAAGTGCTGGGATTACAGGCATGAGCCACTGCACCTGGCCCAACCTGTTTATTTTTAAATCCTTAGTCTTCAATCTCAGACTGGATGTAAACCATCTTCTCTCCTTTCCCTAGCTGCAGCCACACCTAACTGTCTATGATTCAGGCATCCCAGAAGTTGGAAGGGAAAGGAAATTCCCTCTTTATTTTCACTAATCTCTCACTTAAATCCAGCACCTCCTTTAAGTATGAATGTGGGCAGCAAACCTCAGTGGTTCCTATAGTATCTGTAAGTTTGTCCCTGACAGCAATCACAGATATTCTCATATCACATTACAGTTGTTGCAGAGATCGAGAAATACCATTTACACTTGTCACACCTTTCAAATTGCAGTAGTCAATTGGCCTGCTATTAGCTCTTATTATTCACTGTATAATTTAGAAGCACATATATTACTATATCACCAGCTGTTCTTTTAATAGTTTGATACCTTTATTTCAATGTAATTGGTTTGCTGTATTCCTATATATTTACTTTTATGTTGTTAAAAACGTTATTGTGAGAAAGATCCCAACCCGCCAATGTAGAAAGGGGTCCTTGACACAAAGAAGGTGAAGATCCCCTATGAGAGGTTTGAAAAGGGTGGGGAGGGAGGTGGTCTGCTCTTCCCAACACCATCCCCCTTGCCTGGGCCCACCCTTTAAACCCAGGGGAGGGAGACTGGGGAGTAGGTGGGTCTCGTTAATGTTTTCCTTTAGTCACACTAGAGAAAATGTGTAATCAGTTACAAAGAAGTTAAATAACACCACAATCTGGGCATATTTTATCAAGAAATATCAAGTATCACAGCCTTGGTTTTTAAAATGGTTACATCTGAAACCCACATGGGAGCACATGGTCTTGCACTCTGCTGCTTGGTGAGCTCTGTTATCTGGACACGTACGCAGCTTCAGTGATGGGGCTGGTAAAATGGGACAAAGCCCTGCGTGTAACTAGGAGAATGATTCAGCCTGATGCTGGAGTAATAACCGCTTGTTGGTCTCCCGGGGGGAGATTAGTGAAGGGGCCAAAGCAACATCATATCCTGATAGCCGTGATTTCTAAACATGCTTTAAGGCTACAGAGAGCAATGCTCCGCTGGTTTTGGAGCTATTCCTGTGTTCACAGAAGGATGAAATTGGAAGAATCCTATGAGATTCCATCCTAACGGTTAGTCACCATATGGCTGGGAGTACCATTCCAGATAACCTCTTTTGTACTTTTTAGAGATATTTTAAGTTCCTAAGTCAAGAATGTGATGCCTCAGCCGGGCGTGGTGGCTGACAACTGTAATCCCAGCACATTAGGAGGCCGAGGTGGGCGGATCACTTGGGGTCAGGAGTTTGAGACCAGCCTGGCCAATATGGTGAAACCTCATCTCTAAAAATACAAAAATTAACCAGGTATGGTGGCAGGCACCTGTAATCCGAGCTACTCAGGAGGCTGAGGCAGGAGAATTACTTGAACCTGGGAGGTGGAGGATGCAGTGAGACTGTGCCACTGCGCTCCAGCCTGGGTGACAGAGTGAGACTCCATCTCAAAAAAAAAAAAGTGAAGTCTCAACATAGAGCATTTGGGAAGCCAGTTAGGGTGGAAGGCGAGGACTGGGTAAGATCTCTTTTGCTGACTGTGACAGGTAGGTATTATCAAATACTATTGTATTGCACAACTTCATGATGATGGATTTAGAGCACGTGCCATCTTTGTAAATAGCTTTATATCTGGGTTATGCTTTTATGTTCCAAGAAAACAACTTAATCTCTTAGATAATGAAAAGTGGATAGGCTGGGCACAGTGGCTCCTGCCTGTAACCTCAGCACTTTGGGAGGCCAAAGAGGGAGGATCACTTCAACCCAGGAGTTCGAGACCAACCTGGGCAATACAGTGAGACCCCATCTCTACAAAAATACAAAAAAAAAAAAAATTAGCTGGGAATGGTGGTGTGCACCTGTATTAGGTGTTTAGGAGGCTGAGGTGGGAGGATCGCTTGAGCCCAGGAATTTGAGGCTGCAGTGAGCTATGATCATGCCACTGCACTGCAGCCTGGGTGACAGAGCAAGACCCTGTCAAAAAAAGAAAAGAAAGGAAAAAGAGAGAAAGAAAAGTAGATAGAATTTGGATTCAAAAATTTCATTTTCAATCTCAAGCAAGCTTTCTTCCTTTCTTTTTTAATTCTGATTAAATGTGATTTTGATGGCACCTCTTTAATTGTCTTTGAACTGGATGAAACAATTGATGAAGATTAACTTCTCAGATTTTCTTATTATGTATTTTGTTAGCATGCTGTATATTCTTTATGTCCTGCAAATCTGTTACTTTGCATCTGAAAAAGGGGAAAGAAGCGTGTGTGAGCATACATGTGCACATACATTTATATGTACACAACACAATCAGAGAAATACATTTTTGTTCCTTCTCAGAATTACAGCATTGATTCTTTTGTTGTTGTTGTTGTTGTTGCCAGGCTGGAGTGCAGCGGTGCGATCTCAGCTCACTGCAACCTCCGCCTCCTGGCTTCAAGTGATTCTCCTGCCTCAGCCTCCTGAGGAGCTGGAGTTACAGCTGCCCGTCATCACACCCGGCTAAGTTTTGTATTTTTTGTAGAAATGAGGTTTCACCATGTTGGCCAGGCTGGTCTCGAACTCCTGACCTCAGGTGATCTGCGTGCCCTAGCACTCCCAAAGGGCTGAGATTACATGCATGAGCCACTGCGCCTGACCAGCATTGATTCTTATGGTTCAGACGTATTCACATTTGAGAAAAAAAGGAGGAAGACGTGACAAATGAGCATTACTAGTAAAACAATTCTCCTTGGAAACATACCCAGCAGTGCTGTCGTGCCCGTCTGAACATGCAAAAACGTCTGCTTTGGGGATGTCTGATTTAAGCACTTTAAGGCCTCAGCTGCCTTCTTCTGTGATTGACGTGTTCATCTCCTCTCCCTTCCCTAGTTCCCTAGTGATGAGCAGTCGCCTCTTTATTTTTATTTGACCTGAAGCCAGTTGCACTGATTCCAAGAGAGAGGAAAAGGCCTGGCGTGGCTTCTCTCCCTTCAAGCTGGCCTGCTGAAATGATTGATAATTCCCAGGGATTACTCTTCGAAGAGTAAGTCCTTTTCATTTGGCCTGATTTACCATGGCTTTCTCCTACTTATTCTTGGTTTGGGAACTAGACAGCATCTCATTATCTAGCCATGAAAGCAGGGATGTCACTAAAGGTGGCCTCATATTACTGCTTACAGGCCTATTAGAAATCTCATTTTGCTTTTTGGAGATGTCGTTGTGAAGCAAAGCGGTTCAGGGTTTCATTACTGTTGAAAGCCCTTTGTTTGGGCTCACCCGTTGTGTCCTGAGATTTGCAGTTCTGTTTTCCTACTGCTAGTCTGAAACAGGAATACTGTTACTTTGAGGATTTCATGACGTGAGTTGTGAAAAACATACTTAAAGCAGGAAAATTGCCGCTGAACAGAAAGGCACTATCGAATCTCCCCTCCGATACAAGCGACAAACTCTACTCTCTTTAGCCTTCCTGACATAGGATTTCCCTGCGGAGGTTCAGATAAATGAGTATCTGCCAAGTTATTACTGTAAAGTTCAACAAAGAGGGTGTTTTCTATGATTCTGCACCCTCCCTGCCCCCATTTTTTTCTTGGAAGCAAATGATTGTGTTTTCTTCTACTTAACACTTAGCAGCTGCCAGACCCTGACTTCCATGCTACTGACCTTGTGAGCTGGCCCCATCTTCTCTCTGGGCCAGTTTCCTGGGCAGTTTGCATGCTCAGCTGGAAACGCTCAGAGACCTTGAACACAGAGTCCCTTTACCCCTCTATGTCTGTTTTTTCAACTCTTAAGCAAAGGACAACAACTCATTCTTCATGTTGTGTGGATTTAACAAAATCACTTGTAGAAAGTGCATAACCTACAGCCAGGCACAGAGGCCACTACTCACTCCACAAGTATTTGTTGAGTGTGCCTACTACATGCCAGACAGTGTCCTAAGTGCTGGTGACACCAAGAGGAGCAAACACAGGACCAGCGTCTACCTTGTGGAGCTTTCAGATCAGTAGAAGATTTGAGCATTAATTAGATCACAAGGACTTCTATCTCGAAATTGGGCCTAGGACCCGGAAGGAAAATGACAGGAAGCTTCCTTGGGTCCTGATGTAATCAAAGGACATTTTCCAATAACATTTTTTTCTTTCTGAGTTGGAGTCTTGCTCTGTTGCCCAGGCTAGAGTGCAGTGGCACTATCTTGGCTCACTGCAGCCTTTACCTCCTGGGTGCAAACTATTGTCCTGCCTCCACCTCCCAAGTAGCTGGGATTACATGCGTGTGCCTACAAAGCCGGCTAATTTCTGTATTTCTAGTAGAGATGGGGTTTCACCATGTTGGCCAGGCTGGTCTCGAACTCCTGACCTCAGGAGATCTAGCCGCCTCAGCCTCCCAAAGTGCTGGGATTACAGGTGTGAGCCACGGCTCCCTGCCTCAATAACATTTGAATGGAGATCAGAAGCAGAAATAAGAGGAAACAAAGAAAAAGAGGTGTCAGGCCCCGCACCAGCCCCAAGGTACGTTTCAGCAAATTAGGAAAAGGTATCCTCAGCTTAGGGCAGATGTGGCCACACACCCAGGAGCAGAGCATGTGCTGGGTTTTAGCACCCTTGTGGCCTAACTGCTGGGTGCCCTTGAGCAGAAAACAACCAGGACCTCTGTATAGGGTGCCCCTGGCTAGGAGTAGGGGGATACTGGAGGCAGAGGGAAGCACCTTAGCACAGGCCCTGAGATGAGAAAAGCATGGCACATTTGAGGAGCTGTAAAGTGCCAGTGAGGTGCAGAATAGGGTCTGCGGCCAGGGAACTAAATTGAAAGGAAAACCCTAACTTTCCACCCCTAAGTAATAAAAAAAAAACCAGAGGCTACTCCCTTTGCAACCCCCAACATTTTCTGTGCAGCAAATGGGAAACTGGGTGCCTGCGACCACCCAATCATAGACCGATTGTGGGCAAGTCTTTGCATAACTTTGTAACTTCACTTCAGCCTCTGGTTGGCTGCTTTCTGCAACGAATCAGACTCATTGCTGGCTACCACTTACTTCATTTACATGAGGTGAGCATGAAGTGGCCAATGGGAAAGTTCTAGGGGCTATTTGGGCCCAGGAAGATTCTGCCTGAGGACCCCTGAGCTGCTGCCTGGGCTGGCTTCCACACTATGGAGTGCACCTTTGTACTTTTTAGTAAATCACTGCTTTCGTTCTTTTCTTGCTTCATTCTTTCTTTGTTTTGCCGGGTGTTTTGTACAATTCTTTGTTCAAAACACCAAGAACCTGGACAACTTACAATCACGACCCTCTACTGGTGACACCTGCAGGGCTGGAGCATGAGAAGCAAAGACTGCTGGGAGGGGATCCAAAAAGCTCTCAGTAAATAGCCAGTGGGAATGCATTAGAGCATCATTCCCATGAATTCACTGCCAACACACCAAGGTCTCCTTATAAACACCAAGGTCTCTCTAGAAGCTGTTGAATTTTAACTAGTGAAGTGAAATTACTTCAGGGATATGATTTGTTGGTGTCACACAACTGAGATATAGATAATCAGGACAGTGGATGAGGAGGGACATTTAATGTGGAAAGCAGGGAGCCCGGGCTGAGCGGGTGGCTCATGCCTGTAATCTCGGTTCTTTGGGAGGCTAAGGTGGGAGTATTGCTTGAGGCCGAGTTGGAGATCATATAGTGAGACACTGTCTCTACAATTAAAAGAAAAATTTACTTAAAAAATATAAAAGAGGCCAGGCACGGTGGCTTACGCCTGTAATCCCAGCACTTTGGGAGGCCAAGGTGGGCAGATCACAAGGTCAGGAGATCAAGATCATCCTGGCCAACATGGTGAAACCCCGTCTCTACTAAAAAATACAAAAATTAGCTGGGTGTGGTGGCATGTGCCTGTAGTCCCAGCTACTTGGGAGGCTGAGGCAGGAGAATTGCTTGAACCTGGGAGGCAGAGGTTGTAGTGAGCCAAGATCATGCCACTGCACTCCAGCCTGGTGCCTGGCAACAGAGAGAGATTCTGTCTCAAAAAAAATAATTAAAAAAATGTAAAAGAGGCTGGGCACTTTGGCTCACACCTGTAATCCCACCACTTTGGGAGGCAGAGGTGGGCAGATCACCTGAGGTCAGGAGTTCGAGATCAGCCTGGCTAACACAGTGAAACCCCATCTCTACCAAAAAATACAAAAATTAGCTGCACATGGTGGCATGTTCCTGTAGTCCCACTACTCAGGAGGCTGAGGCAGGAGAATTGCTTGAACCTGGGAGGCAGAGGTTGCAGTGAGCCGAGATCGTGCCACTGCACTCCAGCCTGGGCGACAGAGCAAGACTTCATCTCAAAAAAAAAAAAAGAAAGAAAGAAAGAAAGAAATGGAAGAATCACCTTTACCTGGTCTCTTAGAAAGGCCCTATCCAGCTGGAAAAACAGAGCCTGACGACAGCACTGCACTCACTAGAAATGGTGCTGATAGACTCTCTGTGTTCTTTGTGGCTTTGATTTCTTTGGTTCTGGAATAATTCAAAAGAGCATCCATTCATTCAAACAAATATACTATATCAAGCTTTTTCTTTTTCTGAGTCAGAGTTTTTGGAGGGAAATAAAACCCGTGGATCCTGGAGAACTATGCACTGTTGCCAGTTAGCTTTGCAGTCTGTGCCAGGCTGGGCATTTGCATGGTTTGCCCATTTGAGGCTTGGTGTGTCAGCACTCTATGGTGAGGGATGCTTGGGCTTCGGGATTGTACGGGTCTGGGCCCAGATCCTGACTAGGCCATCTACAGCTGTGTGACCTTGGGCAGGTTAGTCAACCTGTCTGTGCCATGAGTTACTCTAAGCTCTAGCTGTTATCTGGGAGAGTTTTGAGGCCGGGGCACTTGGGAGTCCTTTACTTGCAAAGTCTTTTCTGGGGACGCTATACTGGGAGCAGCCTCCATGTGATCTACATCCTTTGAGGGTTTCTTTCTTTTAAATCTGAACAGTCTTGGCCTTTGTTTTTCAGAGGTAGCTGTACTTTGCTTTAGGGGAAACATAAAGAACCTGAATTCAGACAGACTTGTAAGACTGTCATCAGTCAGTGCCTCTGTTAAACTTTAAGGGGGAAAAAAAAGAGTATATAGTCTTGATTTTTTAACATGGTATCTGTGATTTAAAAAAAAAAATCCCATAATATGAAAACTCCCACAAGAGCAGACACTTATCAACTGATCCAGCACTTGAGGTATTTTATTTCTTATTAAGATGAAGCAGTGAAACCAACCCAATTTTCCCATAGTTTTGTTGTTGTTTTCAGATAAACACAGAAATGGACCCTTCTGGTCTTAAAGCTTAAAACTTAATTTATCTGAGTTCCTTCCTCAGGGAAAGATCCCCAGGCCTCTCAAAAAAAGGAAGTATCAAAGAACTGAAACTCATCGGATCACCACATCCAGACAATGAGATCCCAGAGCCTTCATGCATCACGACTGGTTCCTTGTTCCTCCCTAGTTCCTGTTTTCTTACACATTGTGCCATTTCTTCCCTGCTGTATAAACCCCTAGCTTTTGTCAGTCTGGGAGGTGGATTTGAGACTGATCTCCCATCTCCTCCTCAGCTGCAGAACTCAATTAAGATTAAAGCCTTCTTTCTTGGTAAGACTCATCAGCTCAGTGATTGGCATTCTGTGTGGTGAGCAGCAAGAGCTACACCAAACCCCTGATGTTTCTGTAACAGCAGAACTTAAAAATAAAAATGTGCTTGAATTTAAACCACATTAACCTGGAATGCACACTAATCAGAGATAAAAACTAATATTCCTTTCAGTAAAGAGATGAACTGCAGTCCTTTATGTCAATGGAAAGTTAGAGAAACAGCATTTTATTACATCATACTGCAGTACACAAAGGCAGCTGCTCCTCTGTCTCTTGCATTGCATCAAATAGTCTTATGTCAATAACATGTATGTTGCACCTTCTGAACTGAAATGCACACATAGCAGTCTGAGTCCTTCAAAGGAAGAATAGGCTAACAATGATTTAAAATTATGCTGGTTTTTTTTTTTTAAATCCATCCCAGTGTTTTAAAATAATGCTAAGTCAAGCATACACTTTTCTATCTAAAATGACATTGTTGCTTGCTAAGAAAGGGGATAGATGAAGCACTTAATCAGAGAGGCCATTATGTTGTCAAAGGCAATGCCAAGGCTGAAGGACTGGATTCTCATGGGCATATGACCATTTTATTGCTTTTCAGCCCGCGGCCACCAATCCCACTCTCCCTCCTGCTGACAGAAGAGGAAGCAGCCCTCTACATTCAATCTTTCTGGAGAGCTTATGTGGTAAGACTCATATGCAGCTATGGTATTTGATTTAATGGGGAATTTTTGTGAGGTAGAGGGTCCAGGGGAAACCTTAGATGAGTTAGAAACAGGATATTATAGCTACTATCCAGACCTCAGAAATAAGATTCTCTGTATAGTGAGTCTTAAAGAATGATTTAGAATTTTTACTGCAACTGGCGGGGCATAGTAACTCATGCCTGTCATCTCAAAACTTTGGGGAGGCCAAGGTGGGAGGATCACTTGAGCCCAGGAGTTCAAGACCAGCCGGGGCAACAGGATGAAACCTCATCTCTGCCAAAAAAAAAAAAAAGAAAAGAAATACAAAACTTAGCCCGCATGGCATACATCTATAGTATGTAGTCTAGCTGTTCTCAGGAGGCTGAGATGGGAGGATGGCTTAAATCCAGGAGGCAGAAGTTGCAGTGAGTAGAGATTGTGTCACTGTACTCCAGCCTAGTTGACAGAGAGAGACCCTGTCTCCAAAGTAACCAGCCTGGCCAACATGGCAAATCTCTGTCTCTACTAAAAATACAAAAATTAGCTGGGTGTGGTGGCACATGCCTGTAATTCCAGCTACTTGGGAGGCTGAGGCACAGGAATCACTTGAACCCAGAAGGTGGAGGCTGCACTCAACCAAGATTGTGCCACTGCATTCCAGGTTTGGCAACGGAGTGAGACTCTGTCTCAATTTAAAAAAAAAAAAAAGGTAAGAGCAAAGTGCAAAAGAATAGTCATTTTCAAGCCCATCCTTCAAACAGGTGTGTGCTATTTATTTCAAATGAAATCATACCCAGAAGCAGTAAAAGGGGAACTGTTCTGTCCCTGATTCTTACATGGTAAGATTCCACCCACCCTCATCCTTCCACATGCAAGGAGCTCTGGGACTCATTCTTAGTGCTATGAACACAGCAGGAAAAGCAGTCTGCAAGACAACTGAATTCCCCCTATCGTACCAACAAACATTGCCATATACAAAGATGTCTAATTGGCTCCAGATTGAACTACAGCTATAGCACCATCATCATACAATAGCTATAAATGTGCCCCAGTGTACAAAAGATGTTTGGGGGGTATCAATGTATACTGTACAAAACTTCAGGCTGTTCAAATCTAAACACCTCCTCTGCTAAAGTCATAACCAAAGGGGGTTATGAAAGGGGCAACGATTCTAAGCCATCACTAGAAGGAAGAGATGTCTGCTGTATGGATGACCTTAGAAGGCACCACAGGAAAGAGGGACTTCGTCAGTCTTAAAGGAAAGGTGGGCACTGGTATGTCAGTTGGGACCATTCCAGGGAGGCATTCCAGGGAGAGGAAACAGTGTACATACATTGTTAAAAGAAAAACTTTAGACAAATTTAGTAGAATTTATTTGAGCAAAGAACAATTCATGAATTGGGCAGCACTCAAAACTGGGAGAGAGGTTCAGAGAACTCTACCTAGCAACCTAGGTAGGCCTCATTTATAGATAGAAAGTGGAAATGACATCCAGAAACACCTTGATTGATTACAGCTTGGCATTGTCTTATATGGATGTGGTCTTATCAGTTGGCAGCCTGCAACTGACTGAAGCTTATCTACTGTGATTGGCTGAGACTCAGCTACTTGTTACAAGAATGTACTTGTAGATTGCAGTTCATAATCCATGGAAGCAGGTTTAGGCCAAATTTAATTTGACAATATTATGCCATTTTTCATTAAAGCACATTGTATATTTTTAACACATGCACACACACATGCATAGGAAATTAACTAAAAGGAAACAGCAGTCTGACAACAGCGAGTACCTTGGGATTGTTGGGAAAGAACCAGGGAGACTCTAGTCTTATGTATACTGAATACATTTCTTACAAAGAGACTGTAGTATGGTATTGTTTAATTAAAAATGAATTTAAACCAGAGATCATCTCAATGGATATAGAAAAAGCATTTGACGAGGAGAGAGATCCAAGATGGCCGATCACTAGCAGCTCAGGATTGCAGCTCCCAGTAAAAGCGCAGAGAACCAGTGGATGTCACACTTACCGATAAATTTTTGCTGCCCACGGACCAGGACATTCCCAGCGGAGGAGCCCCACTGGTCGCCAGCGCGACCCTTTTGGCTGGCGCAGCTTTTTTGCCAGCGCCTCGGCCCGGTGGCTCTTGGTGCAGAGTAAATGGGACTGAGCCTCCTTTTGGATGATGTTTGGCGCTCTGGGAAGTCAGAGCAGTTCATCCAGCTGATTGAAAAAGGGACTGAGAAGCCAGACCGGAGACCCCCGGGCAGAAAAGCACCACGAATTTCAACGCTGCTGTTTTAGCTAGTGTTGCGGGTCGCCACAGTGAAAATGACATAGATTCCGGAGCTGGGAATTAACAAGCTGGACGTCCACTCAGAGACCTAATTTGAAATTTGGTAATTACAAAGACGACAGATGGATAAAACCATAAAGATGCCAAGAAGTCACCGTAAAAAAACTGAGAACGCTCAAAATCGGAAAGTCTCTCCTTCTACAGAGGACGCTAGTTCCTCATCAGTAACGGAACAAGGCTTGATGGAAAATGAATGTGAAGAATCATCAGAATTAGGCTTCAGAAGGTGGATAATAAGAAACTTCTGTGAGCTAAAAGAATATGTT
>CAUYQU010012039.1:0-33849 GCA_963574635.1 Cheracebus regulus
GCATTCCTATACACCAATAACAGACTTAAAGAGAGCCAAATCAAGAACGAACTGCCATTCACAATTGCTACAAAGAGAATACAATACCTAGGAGTACAACTAACAAGGAATGTAAAGGACCTCTTCAAGGAGAACTACAAACCACTGCTCAACGAAATAAGAGAGGACACAAACAGATGGAGAAATATTCCATGTTCATGGTTAGGAAGCATCAATATCGTGAAAATGGCAATACTGCCCAAAGTAATTTACAGATTCAATGCTATCCCCATCAAGCTATCAATGACCTTCTTCACAGAACTGGAAAAAACCACCTTAAACTTCATATGGAACCAAAAGAGAGCCCACATAGCCAAGTCAATTCTAAGCAAAAAGAACAAAGCCAGAGGCATCACACTGCTGGACTTCAAACTATACTACAAGGCTACAGTAATCAGAACAGCATGGTACTGGTACCAAAACAGAGACATGGACCAATGGAACAGAACAGAAGCCCCAGAAGAAATACCACACATCTACAACTATCTGATCTTTGACAAACCCGGCAAAAACAAGCAATGGGGGAAAGGACTCCATGTTTAATATATAATGGTGTTTTGTTAATTGGTAAGTTGAAGGTGTCATTCATTCTCGATGGCCTTTGATGCCCTCCAACAAGGAGACTTGTGATTCCCCAGCAAGATCTAGGGCATATTTGGCAGTTAAAATACTTTCTTTGTAAGCAAAAATGAAATTTACATTGGATGTGTACATGCCTCTCAGATTGGACTATGAAATAATGTGAGTTTATGGGTGGGCTTCCCTGGACAAATAGACAGGCAAGTTGTTGTAATTGATACTGCTGAATGTGCTGTGGGAAGAGTTGTGTTAAATATTTGTAATTATTTTCTTGTTTGTAAGGGATGTCCTCAATGGGGAAATGCCACAATAGAATAGTGGTAGTGGGGCATTAATACAACTGGGAACCCAACAGGCTTCCCAACCTAGAGGCATTGTTAAAGCAGTATAAGATACTGTATTAGTCCGTTTTCATACTGCTGATAAAGACATACCTGAGACTGGAAAGAAAAAGAGGCTTAATTGGACTTACATTTCCACATGGTTGGGGAGGCCTTAGAATCATGGTGGGAGGCAAAAAGCACCTCTTATTGGCAGCAGCAAGAGAAAATGAAGAAACAAAAGCAGAAACCCCTGATAAACCCATCAGATCTTGTGAGACTTCTTCACTATTATGTGAATAGCATGGGAAAGACTGGCCCCCATGATTCAATTACCTCCTCTGGGTCCCTCTCACAACATGTGGGAATTCTGGGAGATAGAATTCAAGTTGATATGTGAGTGGGGACACAGCCAAACCATATCAGATACTGAGTTGGGGTGGGGGTGGGACATGTGAAAGAAGGGCTCTTAACTAATCAAAAAACCAATATATCAACTGAAACCTCACTGTCTTGTACCAGGAGCTCAATGTAGCAGTAGTCCTCCTTGTTTCTTTACTTCCAGATATTGCGATGGTCATGGTCATGTGCAGAATGAATTACTTGGTATGCAATAGTGGACATACTAATGCTTTTTTCAGATCCCATTGTGTGTTTAAAGCCTAATTATCTTCCTGGGGCTCTGATTACAACATGTATTCATTTTGCTGCCCCAGTGTGACCTAAACTTTCCCATAATTTCTCACTGGTGGATAAGACAAGACTTAGGAAAGACTGAATTCTCATCAGAGGTGTCCTGGTACCGTTATATGGCTGGCACCATTCTGATTGGAAGGACTAAGGACAGCATATTTTCTGTGGTAGATAGATGTTCCAATATCTGAGTAACCAGCACTGGAAGATTAATAACCCTGACGAGAACCAGTAGCCAGAACCCAGATATCGTTCTGACGAAACATGTGAGTTGATACCCACAGTATACTCCTTGAGCCTGCTCAAGAAAAACTGATGGCCTTAAAAACACCAGAAAAATAAATTTGAGAGAGCACTTGATAAGCTTGAGAGATATTGAGTTGGCTTTATACTTCATGTGGGGATACTGCTCAGCTCATTACATAAGATTACTCAAAAGTCATTTGAGTTGGCCAACAACCTTCCTTTGATGTTATCTGCCAAGTTGTACAGACCATTGTTTCACTCAGGCCAGTCACTCACGTTTTGAAAGAGTTTTAGCAATGGATATTAATGCTCACTGGAACTGTGGTAAAATGTTGTGGCCACCAGGCAGTGGAATCCTTTGGGATTTGTTTGTGGTCCTTGCCTAAAACTGCCACCTGATATACCACCATTGAGAAATTACTGCTAGTTAGTGACATTGAGAGAATAACAGAGCCAAGAGGTTGAGGAGAGAATGGAGGAGGCCCAAAGTCAGGATGGAAAAGAAAATGTCTACCACGGAGAAAACTCCTTTCAAAATTCCTTTCTTTCTCTTTCAACACAACTTTTTATATTACAGAGGTATGTGATGGGCTAATCTAGTAGAACCAGTTTAGGTCAAGCTTTTGGCAAGATGTCTCAGAATCTCATTTTAGAATACAGAGTACTTGACATTTATTCTTCTGTTCTTTGGAGCCTCTGACAAGGCTCTTTTTTAATTTGCAATTTTTATGGATACATAATAGTTGTACATATGTATTTTCACCCTTATTTTAGGTACTTGGTACATTAACTTATTCACTTTACTTACCTCAAATGTGAGGGTGAACCAGCATCACTCCTCATTCTTTGTGTTGTCATCATGCATGCAAACCCTGCCATATAGTTGACTTCCTTCAGCTCTTTCTGTAGTCAGTGCCTCTTTGTTGTTCTCAGAATTTTTATATTGGATGATACCCAGTGCAAAATTATCTGCCAAACTTTCAAGCACAGATATTTAGACTACTGGATATTTTCTGAGAGCCTTGTTTTTCAAAGTCCCCTGAAAAAAACTTGGTATTTGTCTACTCCAGCTTCAGGTATGAATTCGATTCTGGTGATCAGTGTGTGTAGCATTCAATTTAGCAAAACCTAGTCCTTGCATTTGTATTCTTTCTGGCATTTGGATCGCTACATATTGGAGAGATTGTCACTTTGTGCTGGTGGTGGCACCCTTAGGGGCCCCATTTCCCAATGAACCTGGTCCTGAGCAGCCATATGAGTGGGGAGGTCAGTTCCTATATGTGTCTTGATGATTTATGCTGGGGCTCCAGGCACACACGTTTTTAAAGACCTCTTGAAAAGACTTTGTCTCCTGGATTCAGACATCTGTTCATTCTGGGCCAGTGTGTGTAACCCTTTTTTTTGCACACACTTTTTTTTTCCTCACATTTGTACTCAATATTTTGGTTGTATTGTTATATGCCAGGGCTTCAGGCACGCAGTGATAAGTTCTAGGCTTGGCAGGAACCCAAGTGTACATGTGTTGTGGTGGCAGCATATTTCTACTATGGCCCCACCATCATGTTGAAACTGCAGTTCATGTTCCAAGTCAGCCTTCTTGTTGTGCCTTTTATTGAGGTTGCTCCATCTCAGATTCTTGTCATCATTTGGATTAATGAGACACTGGTTAATGTGGTTCAGGGGACATAAGAGTTTTCTGAACCTCGGTTATTTGCTTGAAGCAAAGAAGCAAGTGATCTTTGTCCCTCCCTCATGAGTGTGGAGAAAATAGCCACCAGCTCTTTTTCTTAGGTTCCACATATCTCCCATGGAGAATATATTCGTTTTTTCTGCATATGGTAAAAGTGTAGTTCTCTCCTAAACCAGTCCTCTTATTGTGCCTCTGACAAGGGCAGCTCTAGGTCTAACTTCTCTTCCTCAGTGACTTAGCCCCTTAGCTTCTAGGGGCTTGAAATTTCCAGAGGTCTAAATTCACTGACATATTTCAGCCTTCTTCTTCAGCACATACTTCCCTGATGCTGTAAGTGTTCAACTAGTTTGCAGAACTATAAATTTTATGCTCCAGACAGATCTTGCCAGCTCAGTAGTTGTTTTGGTGGACAGACTAATGCCTAGGGTCTCCTACTCTGTTGTCTTATGTGAGTTCTTTTGATACCTAGAGTCCAGATCATTTGGAGCTCCCAGATGTCTACATTCTGGGCAGTGCATCCTTTCAAAATGGGAGTTAGTAAGATTTTCTCCTTGTTTTTGTAATTTGACAGACTATGTGAAAGGGGATGGAGGAAGGCCCACCTTAGTCCCAGGATCCTTCATACATTGATGTTCTTTAGGAAAACATACATTTAAAAGATGAGAATGGGGAAATTGATTCCATTAAGACTCTGTGCTCAGGTATCTCTAAGAAATTTCCCTTGTAGGATAGGAGTCCTGACTTGAGCCAGAGAACCAATGCATTCTCTTCTTACATTCTTCAGAAGATTGAGAATAGCAGAAAAGTTGAGTAATAGGAGAATCTGGAAGAAAAAGAATGAAAGGAGATGTAGGAGAATACCAGGAAGTCATAGTAGGATAAAGTGAGGGAAAGCCAATTGTTCCTGTACTTTCAACCCTGAGTATTTAGTCTTGTGGATTTTCTCATAGAGCCTGTTCTATATATTTCAAGGTTCCTTAAAATACTTAGTATTTGTTGGTTATTGATTTTACTGCAGCTTCAGGCACCTAGTCCAATCATACTGGCCAGATGGGTAAGCCTTTATTTTGGATAATACCAGATTCTGCATTTTTACTCTATTTTCCTACTGTAATGTGACATGTTCATGTTCTAGATCTTGTCTCCTTCCTTCCTTCCTTCCTTCCTTCCTCTCTTTCATTTTCTTTCTTTCTCTTTCTCCTCCCCTCCCCTCCCCTCCCCTCTCCTCTTCTTTTCTTTCTCTTTTGTTGAGATGGAGTCTGGCTCTGTTGCCCAGGCTGGAGTGCAGTGGTGTGATCTTGGCTCACTGCCACCTCCTCCTCCCAGGTGCAAGCGATTCTCATGTTTTGGCCTCCTGAGTAGCTGGGACTACAGTCACACACCTCAACGCCTGGCTAATTTTTGTATTTTTAGTGGAGATGGGGTTTCACCATGTTGGCCAGGCTGATGTTGAACCCCTGACCTCAAGTGATCTGCCCTCTTCAGCCTCTCAAAGTGCTGGGATTGCAGGCATGAGCCACTGTGTCCAGCTTTCAGGTCTTTTCTTTTGTTGTTTTGAAGGCCCTGTACATTATTTAAAAAACATATTTGTGGATAGCTGAGAAGTTACAATGTATCTTGTGATATCAGGTAGTGCATATGAAGATTGCTTTCCTGCAGCACTCACTATGAATTCCAGTTTGTCAAATAAAGTTGGAGGATATTCACATTGGAAATTCACCACTGTTTCTTCATTCAAATTCCTTTTGATGAATTCCAAGAGAAAGTAACTGCATTCTTCTCTTTTTCACTATGCAAACTGGCTTGGATCTTTTGTTCCCATGTCTGTGATGAAAGTCCAGGTAGGTCCTATAGACTCTGTTTCCTCTTATGAAGCCAAATGTTCTGTAGCCATTTGCAATCTGTGTGAAGCTGATTACAGTGTATAATCAAAATCCTAATTTCTGCATCTTGGGAATTATCTTCCACTCCCTACTGAGGCCTGCTTAAAGATTGGAATTCTGCAAGTGTTATTTGTACATCGCTTTTGGGTGGAAATAGGCAAACAGGTTTTGCCTTTTTTCTATCTTCTCTCCAACTGTGTAACTGTTCATTTTTATTGATACCAAACTCAGAAAGAGGAAGATTCCAGAAGAGCACATTCTTGCATAGCTGGCTAAATTGTAATGTGGGCATTGGGCTCTGAGATATGGATGAAATACTGAGCAGAGCCTCTTGTGGGGACATTTTCATTTTTCTATAGGGACCTCAGACTTCATATTCCTGTCACATAGATTGCCTTTTATCTGACTGATCACTAGGTTCTCACTCAGTTTTCAGGCCTTTGATGGCCTTTAACTCTTTTGGGATCATTTGCTTCTCCAGCAGATTTTTTTTGATTGACATATCTTTTAAGTTACTCTTAGGTCACTCTTTTTCCCAAGGTCCATATATCAACCCTGGAAATCAAAGATCTTGCTTCTGTAAAGGTTGAATTTGCTTTTCAATCAAAGGTACACTGTTACTCGCCCGTCTTTAGGGGTACTTCTAGCCCCAGCATGTTAATTTTACTGACGTGAGTCAGACATTAGTTCTATGTTTCTCAACCAACCTACGAGGGCATCAGTCAAGTTTTCTGAAGCTCTTGATTTGAAGTCAGTGAGTAATTTGTAGTGAGGAAGAAACAGTCCCAATTCCTGGGGATAAAATGCTCCATACACTGACAGCTTTCTCCCTAAATTATTTTTGCTTCTACCATGTCAATTATTTATTTATTTATTTATTTTTGAGACAAGATCTTGCTCTGTTGCCCAGGCTGGGTTGCAGTGGCGTGATTACAGCCTACTAAAATCTCGAATTCCTGGGCTCAAGTAATTCTTCTGCCTCAGCTTCCTGAGTAGCTAGGACTACAGGTGTGTGCCACCACATCCAGCTAATTAAAACAAATTTTTTTTTAGAGACAGGATCTTGCTATGTTGCCCAGGCTGATTGTGAGCTCCTGGGCTTACGCAGTCCTTCTGCCTTGGCTTCCCAAAGTGTTGGGATTGTAAACATGAGCCACTGTGCCCAGCCTCAATTATTTCATATTTCTGTCATGGGTGGTGGTCTAATAATATTCGTTTGATTCCACTTAAAAATTATTTTAGTTTTAATTGACACAACAATTGTGTATATTTATGGTGTACAATGTGATGTTTTGATACATGTATGTATCATGTAATGATCAAATCTGGGTAATTAATGAATCCATAACATCTTACTTTAGAATATGGGAGTATTTGTCATTTATTATTCTCATGTTTGTAGCCTCTGACAAGTCTCTTCCCTGAGAAGGTATTTGTTCAATATCCTGTTTACTATACGCTTGTAGGATCATGCCTTCCTTTGACTGCCCACTAGAAATGTTCTACCTTCTTGAATTTTGTGAGCCATCTCTCTGTTGTACCCTCTCCTTTCTTTCCAAGGGCTTTTTGTGGTGTTTTCATTTAATACCGTCTCAGGCCACTCACCCTCATAGTGCCTATATGTGGACGTTGGAAAGCACAGGCTTTATTTTGTGTGTGGTACATTTGTAGTTCACTCCCAAGCTAACCTTCTTATTGTACTTTCTGGAAGGGGCCCCTCCAGCCCAACACTTTGACTTCATTTGTGAGAGTTAGTTATTACCCCTGTGTTTCTATAAGTTCCAGGGGATATAAGGCCAGCTTTCGTAAGTTCCTTGTCATTTTCTTGAAGTAAAGGGGGAAGTAAAATTTATCCCTTCCTCTTCAGGGTAGAAAAAAGCCCACCATAATGCCTTTCTCAAGGTCCACATTATTTACATGGAGAGCACAGATGTTTCTGCTACAGGAGGTAGAATTAATTGTAGTTAACTCACAAGGAAGCCCACTTCTTCTCTTGTAAAAGGAGCAACTCCTGTCCCAGATTCTTTTCCTATATGAATCAATTGGTGTCTGTGTCCCAGTAAGTCAGGATCATGACTGCAGCTCTCAGAAGCTGTTGTTCTTGTGTCAGCCATCCCATCACTCATTTCGGAATCTATCAGGGGTCTCCAGTCATGCAACTGAGCAGAGAAACAGGTGGTAGGTAATGGACAGTCTCAGCTTCTTTCATGGATTGTTATATGACTTGTGAGTGTCTGAGGAGGAGGAGGAATGTCCTGATGTCACCCACATGTAGGGCATTGCTCTGCATTTTTGCCCTGGTGACCTTGAACATATCCATTTAAGCCACAGAGGGATAAGCTTCAGCAAAGTTCTCTGAGTGTGACAGAACACTTTGTGATCCCTCTAAAATGCAGGACAGTGGGAGAAATGTGAAGAATTGCTCCAAATGCTATCTCCCACTTGCCTCTTTATCTCTTATTAAAGGCTGTCATGGGGCAGTTTTTCTTCCCCTCTGTGGTCTTTTGAGGTATAAGGCTTTTTCCTGTCAGTTTACCTCCAGAAGAGAGCTACAGAATAGAAATCATGTTAGTGTTCACAGCTCTGGTACATTGTAAGACCATGCTGCCCAAATGTTTGGTGACATGGGGCCAAGTGATCTTTCATCACTGTCCTGAGTTCCCTGCTGAGTTGCAAAGGTGGTTCACGCTAGACATAGAGTGGGTAGGACCACATAGGTCTAATGAAAGTGTTACATAGTTATTGTACACCCATCTGTGTCATTGAGAAATTAAAACTCCTTTCCTCTGACTACTAGCCCCGGCCATAGATGAATTCCTCCCTGCTGATCAATGGTAGTCATTTACAGAAATGTACTGAGGCCTGTTTTTCCAATGAGCAGAAATGGAGGAACATTAAGGATAGGTTTGGTCAAAACTTTAATGAACTATAGAAGATTCCTCCTTGACTAGCAAATGTGGGAGCTCTGTCAGTTGTGCTGGAGGGGAGAGTGAAAATCACCCAATGGTCTATTGGCCATTCCAGTATTCTAGCAACTGATCCCATAAGCACCTGGGTAATATTTAGAGGAGGAACTAGAACACCTAGAAAATCTTTCTGAGATCTGTTTTCTTCTGACTAATGTTTAACAGATCCAACACCACCATTTCTTGTTAAAAGAAGTTCTAAGGTAGAGTTTAAGACCCTGAACCTTCTCTAACTGGACCAAAAGGCTTTACCTACTGGTCAAAGGATGTTGGGGGGACTTGACAGTAGACGTGTTTTAAACCTTTTCAGTCATTATGGACATGAGGCAGAAGTCACTCTGCTGAGTGGAAGTATCCATCGGCATGGTCAGAAATTTACTCTGAATGTTGAAATACCTTTCAGTTCGTACTATGAACTGATAGGAGTTTATGGCTCTGCTTTTATGGACCAATACACATGCAAGTTGTTGTAATTGACATTTCTGAGTATTTGGGGAAATAATTGTGTTAAGTGTGTGTAATTTTTTTCTTGATTATAAGGGATGTTCCCAATGGGGAAATGCCATGATTAGAACAGTAGTAGTGAAACAAATGGAAAACCTTAAGCCCCACAGACATCTCCACTAAGCCGTAATGATCAATAAAGCAGTGTAGGATTCTATGTTAGAGATCAAGTGATAAGAGATTCCTACACTTATCAAGGAACTTATAGATGCAGAGTTGCTTAAAGAGACTGTAACACACTACAGTAGCCTCATGTGACCAGTGAGAAAATCCAGTGCTGCTTGACCCCCTATTATGGATTACTACAAGCTTTTTGTGGCAGCCAATCTTCCTTGCCCCTGTTGTTTTAGATATCAAAGTTGTCACAAAGTCCATTGTGCAGATTGAAGGGCCTCGTATGTAATGCTGGATATGTTAATGTTTTCTTCATATCCCACTATAATCAGAGGATCAGAACCTTTATGGGGCTTAGCATGCAAAATAAGCTCTCTATTCTGCCACATAGAGACTTAACACTACACAATTTCTCACCAGTGGATTGGTCAAGACCTTCAAAAGACTGAGTTCTCACCAGAGTCCTGGTACCAATAAATGGTGACTGTATTCTGATTAGAAGCAGCAAAGACACCATATTTTCTGTCTTGGATATACAGTTGAAATTTGAATAACCAACACTGAAAGTTTAATTCTGACAAGAATAAGTGGCCTGCCACCCAGATACACTTTAGGTAAATCATGTAGGCTGCTGCCTAGATAACAGTCTCAGAACCTGTTCAAGAAAAACTGATGGCCTTAAATCTTCTGAAAACCCAAGTATGGTATAGCATATGACATATTTGACCAGTATCACATGAATTTCATATCTCAAGAGGACCCTGTTCATCCCATTACATAAGATTATTGGAAAGGCACCACTTTTTTAAAATATATTTTTTATTGCACTTTAGGTTCTGGGGTACATGTGAAGAACATGCAGGATTTTTGCATTGGTACATACATGGCAATGTGATTTGCTGCCTCCATCCCCCCGTCACCTATATCTGGCATTTCTCCCCATGTTATCCCTCTCCAACTCCCTACCCCCACACTGTCCCTCCCCTAGTCCCCATCAACAGACCTCTGAATTTTAATTAGATCCCATTTGTTTATTTTGGCTTTTGTTGCCAGTGCTTTTGGTGTTTTAGTCATGAAGTCCTTGACTATGCCTATGTCCTGACTGGTTTTGCCTAGGTTTTCTTCAAGGGTTTTTATGGTGTTAGGTCTTATGTTTAAGTCTTTAATCCATCTGAAGTTAATTTTAGTGTAAGGTATCAGGAAAGGGTCCGGTTTCTGCTTTCTGCACATGGCTAGCCAGTTTTCCCAACACCATTTATTAAACAGGGAATCCTTTCCCCATTGCTTGTTTTTGTCAGGTTTGTCAAAGACCGGATGGTTGTAGATATGTTGTGTTGCCTCCGAGGCCTCTGTTCTGTTCCATTGGTCTATGAGATATGTTCTTTCTATGCCTAGCTTGTTGGGCTTTTATCATAAAGAGATGTTGAATTTTATCAAATTCTTTTTCTGTGTCTATTGAGATGATCATATGGTTTTTGTCCTTGATGCTATTGCTAAATCATATTGAACCATCTTGCATCCCTGGGATAGCTCCTATTTGATCATGGTGTATCTTTTAGATGTGCTGTTGGTTTCATTTTGCTAGTATTTTGGTGAGGATTTTTGTCTTTGTGTTCATCAAGGATATTGGCCTATAGTTTCGTTTTTTTGTTGTGTTCTTGTCCGGTTGGTATCAGGATGATGCTGGGATCATAGATTGAGTTAGGGATAACTCACTTCTCTTCAACTTTCTGGAAGCTTGAGGAAAATTCATGTTAGTTATTCTTTATAAGTTTGGTAGAGTGGCAGTGAAGCTATCCAGCCCTGAGCTTTTTCTTTGTTGGGAGACTTTTTACTACTGATTTAATCTCCTTACTTGTTATTGGTCTTTTAAGTTTTCTATTTAAGAAGGCTGGTTCTTAATAGCAGAAATGGAAACCACAAAACAGTAGCATAATAGCTTCAGTTCAATAATAGAAAATAACTTTCAAACCATAATTCCATACTCACATCATATTTCTCAAAATTAAGAGATTTTTAGAAAAACCAAATTTGAGCATTTACCAATAGACCTTTACCAGAAGAAAATTCAAGGATGAACTTCTGGAAAAAAGAAGGTTCCAGAAAGGTAAAAAAGAATGATGAACACAGACACTGGTAAAAGTGTGGATATCTGTAAACTAACATTGACCCTGTAACATAATGATGTTAATAAGTCTGTATTTGTGGAGGCAAAACAAAATAGGCCCAAAATACTAAACAAAAATAGCATTTAAGTTATTAGTGTTACAATTAGTGAAAACATATTCTATCCTTCTAGTATTGTTTGGGAGGAAGGTAAGGATGTTGATTAAATTTAGTCTTTATAAGAACATGCATCTTAAAACATCTGGGAGTGAAACAAGAGGAGTGGAGAGAAAATGAGCACAGCAATCAGTAGATCAGTAGAAACCTCCAGACAGTAATCCACAGTAGGGGTCTATGGAAAATGAAAACTAAGATGGTAGAATAAATGGAGACTTACCTTTAATCTCAGCAAAGGTAAATGGACCACAATCTAGTTTAAGAATGTCAGATTGGATTTTAAATAAATAAAACTATGCCATTAAATTACACATAAAGATACAAAAAGGTGCAGAGTCAAAGGATAGAAAAGCTGGTAACTGCATAATAATTAAAGATAGACTTTACTGGGAAGTTATAATAATTCTAAACTTGTATTTATCTAATAATGCAGTATCACCATATTTTAAGTAAAATGACAAATCTACCAGGAGAAAGTGACAAATCCATCGTTATAGTACAAGCTTTTAAGCAGATAAAAATCAGTGGGATACAGGAGATTTGAACAGCACAATTAGCACACATTACATAAAGAACATGTATAAACAGTTGGAGAATATGCATCTTTTGCTAGTGCATATAAAATATTAATAAAATTGTCCACATGCTAGATCACAAATCTAGCATCTACAGATTTTGAAAATTCAGTATTGTACAGAACATATTCTCTGACAACCCAATTGTGAGATATAAACATCTAAAATGAAAAAAATTCTCTGTATCATTCATTGCTCAAATCCAAAAATCACTGTAGCTATATTGAGCAGAAAAGGTCTTCATACTAGGAATCAGGTGATTACAAAATTGTTGGGAGGTACAGAGAATTGAAATTTAGATGAGGTTTATAGAGATGGTGCCCAGAGTAATATCCCAAGGGTACTGCCTTAGACTCTGCCAGGGTGGGAGGATGGGAACCAAGGCACTTTGCAGGTTTCCTGTGGCAGCTGTGGTGTGACTGGGAACTGTTGAGTTGAACAGGCCACCGGGCTGTGATCCAGGCGTCTCAGTCTGTTTGGGCTGCTATCACAAAATACCTTAGACTGGGTAATTTATAAACAAAAGAAATTTATTGCTCACTGTTCTGGAGTCTGGGAAGTCCAAGATGAAAGCACCAGAAGAGTCTGTGTCTGGTGAGGGCCTGTTTCATAAGTGACACCTTTCCATTGTGTCCTCATATGGTGGAAGCCTCTTTTCTTTTCTTAGGTTTTTTTTTTTTTTTTTTTTTGTGATGGGGTCTTGCTCTGTTGCCTGGGCTGGAGTGCCCGGGTGTGATCACAGCTCACTGCATCCTCAATCTTCTTTACTTAATGTATCATCTCACCTCAACCTCCCAAGTAGCTGGGACTACAGGGGCACACCACCACACCCAGCACATTTTTGTATTTTTTGTAAAGACACGGTTTTACTGTGTTGTCCAGGTTGGTTTTGAACTCCTAGGCTCAAGTGATCCTCTTGCCTCAGCCTCCCAAAGTTCTGGGATTACAGATGTGAGCCACTGCTCATGGCAAGCCTTTTTTAAGGGCACTAATCCTATCTGTGAGGGTGGAATCCTCATGACATAATCACCTCTCAAAGACTCCTACCTCTTAACACTTGCTTTAGAGGATAGATATCAATGTATGAACTCGAGGGGATATGAACATTCAGGTCAGGTCATAGCCCAGGGATCAGGAAGCAGCCCTTGCTGCCATCACAACTTCCCCACACTCGCAAAGCCAGTGCCTGCACATGAGAACCCTGAGTTCAGTGCTGCTACCATCAAAACCAAATCTTTAACACTCAAAAAACCCAGAGAGACTAGACACAGGAGCCCTGTGGAAGAAAAACAAAACATTCCATGCCCTTGCCTGTCAGCAGGAAGAGGATGTTTACTTCTGTTCCGCCTTTAAAATCATGTTTAGGTGCATCCGAAAGAAGAACCTAATTCACATTCAGAACTGTAACTGCAGGAGAGTCTGACATATAAAGTTTATCACTTTTTGGACTCTGTAGTGTAGAAGGAGGATAAATGCCAGTCTACCAAATCCCTCACACCTCATGGGTCAAGGGAAAAAATTCCTATGTGAATTTAAACATTTTAAAGTTGAACAATAAAATACAACATATCGAAACTTGTGAGGCACTGCTAAAATGACACCCAGAAATGGATAGTTTAAGTGGTTATATCAGAAAAGAAAGGCTTAACATCAGTGAGCTAAGATTCCAACTTAAAAAATGTAAGAATAAACCTGGCATATCATACCCAAAGAAAAAGAGCAGTTTAGAAATAATAAGAGCAATATATTGACATAGGAAGGAAAGACACAGTGGAGAAGATCAACAAAACCAATACCTGGCTGATAGAAAAAAAACAATAAAATAGACTTCAGGCAAAATCACCCATAAAAAAGAGAAAAGACATAAATAACAATAATGGGAATGAAAAGGGAAATAAGACGACAGATGCTGCACACATTAGAATAGTAAAAGGTAATTATGAACAACTTTTTGCCAATAAATTGGAAGGCTTAGATTAAATTATTATATTCCTAGAAAAATACAACTAAATTGACTCAAGGATAAGTAGAAAAATGAATAGTTTTATGCTCCTCATCAAACTGGATCAGTTGTTAATGTCATTCCTTGAAGAAGACACCAAGTTCAGAAGGTTTTATAGGTGACTTTCACCAAACTCAAAAAAGAGTAAAAAAGAGTAGATAGTTCTGCTTATAAGCAAACCCTTGCAGGGAACTTATTTTGAGAAGAGCTGGAATTTTAATAGGATTCTCCCTATTTTTAAACGTTGGCAATTATTTAAACGTTTTTGTCAGTGCAGGCAAAACAAAATATGTCTGCAGGATGGTTTCAGCCCACAGTCTAACAGTTTGCAACCCCTGATCTACACCTTACAAAGGAGAGCTGATCCAAATCATAGTGCAATTAAACGGAATGATTTAGGTCTAACATTAAGAAAATTTGCTGAGGGAATTATGCGACACTGATATGCATTTCCAGAGTGGTTGTGGAAATAGTCTCTGAAGGCTAAAAATTATAGCTGACTGAAGTACTTCTAATAAGACTCATGTGCAGCCCTGCCTGGAGGCGGAGGAATGGACCAGATGATCTGTCTGGGTGGTTTCATGAACTCTTAGAGTCTTTCTGATAAACGCAGTTTTCTCAATGCATCCCTTCTGTTACCATCTGATCCAATAGTAAACAGTAATTTGATGCTTCCTCCAGACAGTCTTGCTTCAGGAAAAACGGGTTATGATATTTAGACCCAATTTGGGGCTGAGAATCTTCCACAGCATACAATTACTTACATATCTTTTATGAAGAGAGTTAATATAGCGTAGTGATTAATAGCACGGGCTTTGGATCCAAATTCTCTTAATTCGATCTTGCTTCTGTTACTTCATAGCTAGACGACTTTTCCATACCTTCATTTCCTCAATGGCGAAATGGGAATAAGAATCCCTGTTTTAAGGGCATTCACATTCTAGTCGTAGGAGACAGACAATTTAAAAAAGTGCTGAAGGTGGTAGCTCACATCTGTAATCCCAGCACTTTGGTAGCTGAGATGGGAGAATTGCTTGAGCCCAGGAGTTTGAGATCAACCTGGGAAACGTTACAAAACCCCATCTCTACAAAAAATACAAAAATGCGCCAGGCATGGTGGCATGTGCCTGTAGTCCCAGCTACTTGGGAGGCTGAGGTGGGGGAATAGCTTGAGCCCTGAAGTGAGAGGAGATCGAGGCTGCAGTGAGCCGAGATTGCACCACTGCCCTGCAGCCTGGCCGAGAGCAAAACCCTATCTCAAAAAAATAAAAAATAAAAATAAAGATGCATAGTATATATCAGCTAGCAAACTCTATTTCCCCATCCTTGAATCTGGCCTTGGCCATGTGATTGGTGTGGCTAATAGCATGGGGCAGAAGTGCTGGTTCTCCAGTCCTGAGTCTGAGTCTCCAGTGTTGGTGTGTTCCTACTTGCTTTCTTGCACTTCTGTTATTGCTATGGCTGGTTTGCTAATCCCCAGGGGATGGAAAGGTAGGTGGAGCTGAGCTATGTTTTGCCTAGAGAATTCAATCCCTAGCTGCCTACAGATGTATGAATGAGTCCAACAGAGACCAGCAGAACTGCCCAGCCCTGCCCGGCCTACACTAGCCACCTCCCCAGCTGACTGGCAGATGGAGAATTAACAAAGTTCTGTTGTTTTAAGCCATGGAGTTCTGGGTGTCTTTTTTATGCAGCCATAGCTGACTTATATAAACAGCTGAGATTTATCAGGGTCTACTTTATGCCCAGGACTCTTCATTTTCACAACAGTCATGGGGTAGGTACAGGGCATACTAACTGAATTAAAATGTAATTAATGGAAATTTTCATATAGTGCATAAAGATATTAATAAAATCTTGCTTTGTGTGCAAAGTTTGAAATGAGGCAAATTTCTGTTATACATCTCACCTCCTCTCATCGCTCCCCACCCCCAACGAAATCTTGTTAAGAATCATGAAACGTCAAGGTTATGTGACTGGTTGAGTGCGTTGTAAATGGTGCCTGCTTGTCAGGGGAAATGTTTGATATGCTTTGTCTGGATTAGCTTAAATTACTGCATTTTGTATAATGAGAAGTCTCTATTGAATTTTTCACATAAAAAGAACTACTTTGAACTATCGTTATTAGCTCCAATGAACAGACGAGGGAAGTGAGATACAGAGACGTTAAGATGGTGTGCGTAGTAAATGCGTACTGCCTTCTAGGATGATGGATAGTGCTGGAAGTTAGATAAATCTCAAATGTCTAAAATGGTTTTTCTTCATCACAGGACGTAGTTCAGGAATATCCAGTGGCTGCCGGGGATTCGAATCAGTTCTTCATTCAGGCTGAGAGGGTCAGCCCAGGTTTACCAGACCATGTGCCCTCCGCGTTCTGTCTTCATATTCTCAAATTTCTAGTGATTCAGGTGTTGATGTTGCATATGCTCCCTGGCCTTTGCTATTTATTTTCAACCCTACATTTAACACTACTAGTAATGTGATTGTTCTCTGATCCCCGTGTCCATGACTTTCAAGCATTTCCTATTTGATTAATATGCTGTTTTAATTTGCATTTAAAAAAAAATCATCCGTCTCTGTCTTCATCGTTTTTTTTCAGCAATGTTCTCACCTCTGCCCTCGGGCTCATAGAAACTGGGCCTAAATGGGAATTAAGTCATTCCCATGCCCTCAGTGGGCTCTCTTGGTGCTGGAATAAATTCGTGGCCCTTTGTTGCCCTCTAGTGGCCTCCTCATTTACTGCTTCATGTATTTGATGTGTTTAAGCCACTATTGGCACCAACAGTTTTAAAGGATATGGTTCATAACTGCATTTCATCTCTTACTAGATTCAGCCTCCTTCATGATCATAAGTTATGTATTTGAGGAAAGCTTAGACATTTAAATATTTGAGGCAAATCGATAAAAATTATTTCAGAGAACCCCAGGAAAGTTCTACTCTAACGTTTTGACTTACAGTTGAGCCCTGTGCTAACTAATAATTTTCCTCTCAGTGTTAATCAGAAGCCAGTGAGTAAGTCAGTCAACAAACATTTACTGAGCACGTATTAAGTATTGCACAGTCTTTTAGATGCTGGGATATAGGTGGAAAAAGTGTCAAGCTCTTGCGTTGCTTTTCAAAACTACTCTGCTATTATTATTTTAAAAAGCTAATAAAGAAACAACCCACTTTACATGACTTAATGTGAAGGGGAAAAGTTCATGTTGCTTTTTCTAACTCCAAGTGAATCTACACCACTTTTTATAGTCCTGGCTTGGTTCGTTATAATATGATCAGAGAAGTCACCAATAATAGGTTAAATAATGTAAGATTCATGGTCACCAAATTTTCGATAACAAATGTATAATGAGCAAATTCAGTTTCTCCAGCAAAAAGTAAAACAAGTGTCATAGTCTCTAGGTTAAGGTTTATATAACAGTAAACCATGGCAGTTAAAATAGAATTTCGCAAGAATTCCTGTGGCAAATGAAGCACCCAGTTTGATGATCTGGCTTGAAAGGGCCTTTACTCCAACTTGGCTAAGATTCATCTTTTTAGTGTCTTTGAGACGAGCTGGGCTTGGTATTCTCAAAGCATTTTCGATGATAGTATTTTTATTTTTTTATGTTTCTTCATGATCATTTTTGAAACATGTAGCTTCTGATTTCAAGTTCAGTCTTAACCAAGATTGAAAAAAAACCCTGCAGTGCATAGCTTTCTATTTTGACGTATAATGCTGATGGCCAAAGCTGCTGCTATTAAGGAGCTTGCCTTCTTGTTGGGGAGAGCACCCATGATCAGGTAAATAAATAAGCCAGGGGAGCAGTGCCTAGGTGAAAGTCAGACTGGGCTAAATATGCCAGTTCTCTCTGGCTCTGTCCCTAGATCTTTGGGCTTACAGGGAGAATATTCAAAACACAACTTAATTTAACACCTACTGTGGTACTGCACCAGCTGTTAAATCTTCACAGAGTGTACTGGCCCTTCTGGCTTCACCTGGCCTCGGGCCGTGGAGGGATTGGAAATGTCCTGGCTGGTGTTAGTGGCAGGGTTTGGTTGGCGGAGGGGGTCACTTCCTCTTGCCATGCTGAAGGCATGTGACCGACCTCCCTCCAGGAGCTCAATGCTTAGGACAGGTCTCCTTCTAGAAGTCAGTGCCTTTGGAGGAGTTTCCCTCTGTCCGGAAGAGGGTGAAGGGGGAGTTCGTGGAGACGCTGAACATCTACTTTAGGTAGTTTCCCTCTCTCAGGGTCCTTCCATGAAGAGCTCCATGCAATGAAGCAGATCCAGGTTTTGTGGGTGATACGGTTTGGCTTTGTGTCCCCACCCAAATCTCATGTTCAGTTGTAATTCTCAGTGTTGGAGGTGGGGTCTCATGGGAGGCAGTGGGATCATGGAGGTGTTTCTTGTCAATGGTTTAGCGCCACCCTTTTGGTACTGTCATCATGATAGTGAGTTCTGGTGGGATCTGGTTGTTTAAAGGTGTGTGGCACTCCCGCCTTGCTCTCTTTGCTCCTTCTTCCATCATGTGAAACATCTGCTCCCCTTTCACCTTCTGCCATGATCGGAAGCTTCCTGAGGCCTCCCTAGAAGCAGAAACCTCTGTGCTTCCTGTACAGCCTGCAGAACCATAAGCCAATTAAACCTCTTTTCTTATACATTCCCCAGTCTCAGGTATTTCTTATAGCAATGCGATAATGGACTATTAGTCTGGTGGGGCCTGAGGTTGACATAATTGTGTGTGTGTCAGTGGTCTGTAAGCAAAAGAGCACAAAATTAGGAATAAAAACTAGATACAAAAGGGAAAATTTATTTAGAATGAGAAAGAAGTCATCAGAATTTTTTTTTTTTTTTTTTTTTTTTTTGAGATGAACTCTCACTCTGTTGCCAGGCTGGAGTATAGTGATGTGATCTTGGGTCACTGCAATCTCTGCCTCCCGGGTTCAAGCAATTCTCCTGCCTCAGCCTCCTGAGTAGCTGGGATTACAGGCGCACACCACCACACTCAGCTAATTTTTGTATTTTTAATAGAGACAGGGTTTCACCATGTTGGCCAGAATAGTCTTGATCTCCTGACCTCATGATCCATCCACCTCGGCTTCCCAAAGGGCTGGGATTACAGGCATGAGCCACTGTGCCTGGCCCAGAAATTAATTTTTTTTTAGCTAACAAATGCCTGAAATGTTACAGAGTTGGGTTGCCTTTCTTGGTGGCTAGGAGAAATAGAATTGAAAGAGAAGGACGGTGGTTGGAGAATTAGCAATGCCAGAGAAAGGTGAGAGTGCTAGAGGCAATGCCAGAGAAAGGTGAGAGTGGCTGTGAGAGGAACACGTTCCCTTCAACTTTTGCAGCACTGGTCCTCAACCGGCAAAAGCACCACCTGGAAATGGGTTCAAAATGCAGATTCTAGGTTCTTACCCCAGACCAACCAAATCAGACACTCAGGGATGGGTTTCAACAGGCCATCTGCGTTTCAGTAAGTCCCCCCAGATGATTTGGAAGCGTACTCAAGTTTGACAACCCCTGCTATAGAGGAAAGTGGAACACTGCTGTGCATGTGAGCATCTTCTGTTAAAAATATAATCGCTGGCCAGGTGTGGTGGCTCATACCTGTAATCTCAGCACTTTGGGAGGCTAAGGTGAGAGGGTCGCTTAAGCCCAGGAATTCAAGATCGGTCTGGGCAACATAGTGAGACCCTGTTTCTACAAAAAAGAAAAAAAATTAGCTGGACATGGCGGGGTGCACCTGTGGTCCCAGCAACTCAGGAGACTGAGGTGGGAGAATCGCTTGAGCCCAGGAGATCGAGGCTACAGTGAGCCAAGATCATGCCACTGCACTCCAGCCTGGGCAACAGAGTGAGACCCTGTCTCAAAAAAAAAAGAAGCATCTGGAATTTTTTTTTAAATAATGTGTTTTATGAGGTGAGTGTAGTGGTGCTCTCAGCTGCTTGGGAGGCTGAGGTAGGAGAATTGCTTGAGTCCAGCAGTTTGTGGCTGCAATGTGCTAAGATTGCACTTGTGAGTAGCCACTGTACTCTAGCCTGGGCAATGCAGTAAGACACTCTTTAAATCAGATACACACACACACACACACACACACATGCATGTTTAGGCATCACATACACAGGTAATATCTTTTATAAAGCAGACCAAGTCATTTAGCTTTCACGTTGCGGTTGAGTATCTGAGAGATAAGCGATAGCATCCACCATGATTGGGTGCTAAAGAGAACACATTTTAAGGCTGGGTGTAGAAGGGAAAATTTTCAAATCTCAGTGTTATCCACAGTGTAGTTTACTAATTAGCCAGAGATACATGATAGGTTGTTTTTCTTCTACACTTATGCAAGTGATTGTTAAAATTTTGCATCATTTATAAACAACTACAACAAAGTTGGGGTAGAAATTTATTTTGTTGTATGCCATTAACTGAGCTAACTTATTTTTCTTTTAACTTCCCATTTTTTTCCCAGCTTTTCCTTCTGTGTTCATGGTTGGGGTGTTAATAGCATGTCTAAGCTGATTGCACTCCTGATGGTCTAATTCTAGTCACTGTCATTTTTGGCAGAAAAGTTCTGCATTTGGCATGCTCTCACACTGCACACAGGCATGCTAAATTAGCTGAGAAGAATCTGAGAATGCTAGATTTTTATAACCAGGCAGAATAAGCCCAAAAATACCATCAGGGATTGTACAGAACAGTGAAGGATTCTGCTTGGTAGGCACTGGGCATAGAACCGCCAAAAACAAAAAATTAATAATAATAGAAAACCTAAAAAACAATTGTGTCCACTCCAAGGAAAGCTTGTCTGATGACCTCTCTCTTGCTGCTCTTGTGTTATTGGTGATGGTGTTTGCCTTCAGGGTGCGTGTTAATGTTTTAGTAAAGGGCTCTTTGGGCTACATGTGACATGACAGAAACCCAACTTGAACGGATTTTTACAAGGAGAGAATATATTACCTCTCATAACTGAGCAGACCAGGAGAAATCTAGCTTCAGGCATGGCTGGCTCCAGGGGCTCAAGTGATATTGTGTTAGGTAGTCTCTAAAATGGGTTTCAATGATCTTGGCCTCCCAGTACTAATGCCCTGTGTAATCCCATCCCCTTGAGTGTAATTGGACCTAAGATTTGCTTCTAACAAATAGAACACGATGAGGGGATGTCATTTATGAGATTAGGTTGCAGAGGGACTGTGACCTGAGCTTTGCATGCCATTGCTTGCTCTGTTTCTCACAGAGCCCTCCATCTGCAGGAATCAAGTTGTCATGTGTGGAGTAGTCCTATGGAGAGGCCCAAGTAGCAAGAAACTGATGTCTCCAGCTCTCAGCCAGCAAGGACCTGAGGCCCACCGATGCCCAGGTGAGTGAGCTCCTGACTCAGATGTGCTCTGAAACCTGGTCCCGGGTGAGTGCAGCTCTTCCTGCAGGGAGCCCTGAGTTGACCGCAGCCTTGGAGGAGACCTTGAATCAGAACCACTGAGCTGAGCTGCTCTTGCATTTGTGACCTGCAGCACAGGTAAAATCATAAACATGTTGTGGCTTCATTTTGGGGTATTTCATTCGTCATGTTCAGTAACCGGTACCAACCACCTACACATGGTCTCTGTCCAGCTCCCCCAGAGCTTTCCTTTGTGTGGCCTTCATGACCAGTCAGAGATGGCAAAACAGTGACCGGGAGCTCCAGACACATGGCCTAGCTCTCTCAAATAGTGACTTTCTTTTTTGCAGTAGAAAAAGAAAAATTCCCAGGATTGAATCTCATGAAACTGACTTGGGTCACTTTCTGCTGGAGCCCTTAGCATTGATTTTTCTTTGTGCTGGTCCTTCCGGTGGCTTGGAAATGTGAGAGATTGTAACTGGAAAGTTCCAGGTCAGTCTATGTGGCCTCCCTAAGTTCCAGCCTAGGCCAAAAGTGACACTGAAGTTTCTTCTGCTTTTTTTTTTGCCATTGGTGAAGCTGGACAAAAATCTAGGTGTTGGGACACAGAAGGTACAGACAGCTTAGATGAGGCAGTGGTAGGCACCTCTGCCACTAAAGAGGGCTATTGTCAATTTATTTACTGACTGTTATCTACTAATAGTTATTAGTGACTTCTAAAGTGTTCCTAGTTTTAATTTTTATTTTCTGTTTTCATGACCAAGCATTGATTAGTTTCTATAAGCCTCCTGGGTCCAGTGGTTGACTCAACTGAAATTATACCAGATAGTGACATAAACATGTACCATGTATTGAGTGGCTGCTACAGAGCTCTGTTGCCAGTGGGGCTCACAGCTGCAGCATTTATCCTAAGTTTGGCCTTCCCACCTGTAGTTGAAAGTGGAGGAATGTCATATGCAAAGGCCAGGGCTATAGATTTAGGGACCTGGGTTTGGGTCCTAGTTAGAGTGCTGCCTTGGCCTCTCTGAGCCGTAGTCTCTTATTACGTAAAATGAGGATTTTAGTGCCTGCCTCATAGAGCTGTTATAACTATTAAATGGCACAAATTTATACTGTTGTTTATATTTATTTATTGCTGGAGCATAGTAGATGTTTTATACATTGTCCATATAAATAATGTTTTAATGTCCCTCTTAAAATGCAAAAACCGTCCAGGCACGGTGGCTCATGCCTGTAGTCCCAGCACTTTGGGAGGCCAAGGCAGGTGGATCACGAGGTCAAGAAATCGAGACCATCCTGGCCAACATGGTGAAACCCGTTCTCTACTAAAAATAAAATAATTTGCTTGGTGTGGTGATATGCATCTGTAGTCCCAGCTACTCGGGAGGCTGAGGCAGGAGAATCGCTTGAATTCAGGAGGCGGAGGTTGCAGTGAGCCGAGATTGCACCACTGCACTCCAGCCAGGTGACAGATCAAGAGTCCATCTCTAACAAAAAAAGCAGAAACCAAATCTGAACACGCACCTCAGACAATGATGTCATTGATTCGTTCACCCGCTTTTGGACTCTTCTAATAACATAGCTTAGTCTGCAATCGACTTTTATTTTTACTTTTTGGTAGCCACATATATTGTTGACTTAAGTGGATCTTTTAATGAGTGAAAAACCCTCTCAGTTCTTTTTTACATGGACTGTCGATACACCTCCTATCTATCTCTGACTCTGTACTCGTCCCAGTGAATATTTGTCCTGAAACACTTGGCTTCACATTGATGCCTATGGCACTCGTTTCGTTGTTTGCGGACATATTCATTTTATCTGCCTGGTCTTTTTGAATTTTGTTTTTTGCCTTTGCCCAATAAATTGGTTGGATTTGCATTATGCTGGATGAATAATCTGCCCATTTGATCACCAGGCCATCCATCTTGTCACTTGAGACATTGTGAGAATCTAGTCTAGAGATCCATTGCGCACCAGCGGAGATCCTTTTGGCTTGCACTTGCTGAATAATCAGTCTGTACTCTTTCTTTTTTTAGCCAGCTATGGATGTTCCTACTCCTTCTAATCTTCAACACACATAGCTGTATACTGCCCACCTGGATGCCATGAAAGCCTTTTCTAAATGCTTTGTTAAAATTGACAGCCTATATCTACATTATTATAAGTATGAAAAAAAAAAGGAAAACAAGTCAGGTGCAGTGGCTCACGTCTGTAATACTAGCATTTTGGGAGGCCAAGGCGGGCAGATCACTTGGTGTCAGGAGTTCAAGGCCAGCCTGGCCAACATAGTGAAACCCCATTTCTACTAAAAATACAAGAATTAGCTGGGCATGGTGGCACATGCCTGTAATCCCAGCTACTTGGGAGGCTGAGGCAGGAGAATCGCTTGAACTCGGGAGGTGGAGGTTGCAGTGAGCAGACATCGCTCCATTGCACTCCAGCCCGGGTGACAGAGGGAAGCTCTGTCTCCAGAAAAAAAAAAAAAAGAAAATAAAAGATGCTTCTCTATCATCAGCTGTTCCCTTGTTGAGCAGAAGTTTCAAGAGGCAGCTTCCTTTATTACTTGTGAATGATACTATTGCTACTGTGTAAGAGTTCCTGCTGTTCTACATTTTTGCCAACACTTGGTATTGTCAGATTTTTAAAATCAATTTTTCTGAGGGTGGAATGGTGTCTTACTGTATTTGTAATTCCAGATCCCTACTCACTAGTGAAGTAGAGCATGTTCTATATTCATTCACAATGTGGGTTTTCTTATGTATGACTTGCCTGCTTATATTCTGTCCTCAGTTTTTTGAACTTTGATTTTAAACTTATTAATATGTCTTGAAGATATTTCTAGGTATGTACATGTGTAGAGTGCTTGTATTTTGTTTTTAACAATTGCAGAATGTTACATTTTATGAATATAGCATGACTTATTGAATCACTTTCTTCTGATATTTAGGGTTTTTTTCCTAGTTTTTGTTTCCTTCTATAAACATTGCTTTACTTGGCATCATTTGGCTAGTATAGCCACAGATAGGTTCCATTCCAGGAGAAAAATTGTAGACTCATTTTTCAAGTTTGTGCATTTTATATTTTAAGATACATTATTAAACAGTCTTCCAAAAATGTTGCATCAGTTTACACTCTTCCCCAGCAAGTATCTCATCTGTTGTGATGTGGTGTCAGGACAGAGCTATCTGTGTTCTGCAACCAACTAGGCCATTTGCACAACATGCCTGTGTCATGGTCTTCACGTCTCTTTTCCTGTTCAAGAGCGCTCTCTCTCTCCATGGTAAATCAGCCTCTCTTGCCTAGCTTTCCACAGGACTCTGGAGGAGACTGTATTTTCATCTAGCAAGTATTTGCTCTCCCTCCCCTCCCTCCCCGCCCTTTATGAGAAGAGCATATTATCCCGCTGATGTTGGGTTGGCCATGTGACTTCCTGCAGACATCAGAGTGTGAGCGAATGAGACATGAGCAGGGACTTGACGTGTGCTTGTGTGCCATAGCTTACCCTCCTGTGCCACTGCCATTTTCCACGAGAAGAGCATGCCCCGGGCGGTTCTGGTTTCAGAATGAGAGACACGAGCTGACTGGAGCCTGACCCACGGATCCATGAGTGAGAAATACATGTTTTTATTGTATATTGCTGAGATTTTGGGGTTTGGGTTGTTACACAGCATGATTGCAACAAGTGCAGATGAATACAAGCTTCTCACATTTATATTTTTTAAATGCTATGTACTTGAAAATATGTATATAATTTTACAGGAGTGCATAGCATATTTGTGACTGTGTTATACAGGTTTTCCTGCTGTCTTTATTTTTCTTGTCCTTATTGGATTGGTTATCGCCTCTTTTAGTTTCCCTTGTCCTACCTAAATAAGCCTCCATTCCTTTCCAGGTAATCCATGTTAACAGCCTACTATATAGCCATCTATATTTTCTCCATATTTCTTATATGCTCATATATGGTAACATGAATTCACATATGCAGGAATGACATTCAAAATACGTAGCAAATATGTACTGGCTGCAGTATGCACAGTACGATCCAAACACAGTGAACACTGGCTGAAATATCCAATATGGTTTTATCAGTGTGTGCAGGGCTGAATATCAGCCCTGCACACACATACACATATATACACTAGAAATTTCTGTCGCTTTGTTTTACAAAAATGGAGCACTATTATGAACATTTTTGCCCTTTTAAAAAAATTACTGTTTTCCACACAATACCTCGTTCCTTAAATTTCAACTCCAGTATGGTGTATTCATCCCTCTTAATTGCTGTATAAAACCATATTGACTGGGCTAGCTGTATCAGTGTTTATTCAACAGTACTTTATTACTGGACTTTTTCTTTGTACTGGTGTTTTTATACTGGGAACCATGCTGCAATTCACATTCTTGTGCAAATGTTGATGTGTTCTGGTGTTTTTATCTCAAGAGCAAGTCCCCGGAATGAAACAGGTGGATCGATTGATGGAGTGGTAAATTTTGTTAGATGACATCAGATAGCATTTCAAAGTTCAGGAACAATTGGCGTCTTTTACCACCAAGATTTAAAGAAGTCCTTTCCCCTACATCCCACTCAGCAATAAGGAAGTGGCTTTCTGACTTTCACCAGTAAGTATAGGTACATAATAATGATCGGCATTTCCCAAACAGCTGGTGAGCTGAACACTTTTTCATGTCTTGGGTATTTGGATCTTCTCTCCATGTCTTTGTTCATTTCTTTGCATTTTTTGTATCCTCATCAATATGTAGAACTTTTCGCATATTGTAGGTATGAATCCTATGTCAACATTAAAATCCTTTTTTTCTTAATCTACTATGTTGTTTTGGCACAGGTTACTACTGCCCTAGGAAAGTGCCGTCGTGATGATAGGAGTGTGCTGCATTCTTCTCATGTCTTTCTTTACATCTCTCTCCCCCTTCCCTCCCTCCCTCCTCCTCCCTTTCCTCCTCTTTCCCATTTCTCTCTCTCTCTCTGTGCCTGTTTTCCTTCTTTTCTGTCTGTCTTCCTCAGGGTCTCCTTTTTTCCACCTCTTGCTCTGTTCGCTTCCTTTCATCCACTCCTTACCTCCTTGCTTCTCCAGCTCCGTGGGAATACTCATTTTCAGTGCAGAGAGCACTGTCATTTTCTGCTTGTGTCACTTGTAAAACCAAGTCAGACCCAAGAGGTGTTGTGGGGCAGCCCAGTAAGGGTTTAAAGCAGTGGGTTTTCAAAATCAGCTGAACATAAGTTCCTTTGGGAAAGTTTTTCTTTTTATATGGATCTCCAGATCCATCCTCAGAGATTCTGATTGTGTAGGTGTAGGTGGGTGTCAGTGGATGTTTATTTCAAAATCTATCCAGGTGTTTACAGTATTTGGCTGTCTGTGGGTGAGTGCTGGCTCAGGGAAGTTGGACAAGTGCTCCCCAGTGGGGGTAGCTTGCTTGGGTGACTGGCAAGACAGGTTGTTGCAGTCTTAGATAATTGCCTTCTACAGCCATCCAAGTCAGCGCAAGACAGCAGGAGAGGTTCCAGTGGAGTAGAGACGATGCTGAAGTCGTGGTCTACAGGCCTGATTCTGCATCTCAGATGGCAGCTTTGCTTGAATACAGCTGCAGTGTGGCAAATGGACACAGGGGGGCAGTGTGGCCCTACGTGGCTCTGAAGCCTTCTGCTTCTGCAAGAGGACTGACCTGGGCTAGGACCCAGGCTCCAGGAAAGCTGTGAGCTGGTGAAGGGCTCTCCCACTGCCTTCTTCCCGTCCTTCTCTTAGTCCCTGTCCCGCAGAACCTGGCTTTCTGATGATTCAAGTTCATCCGCCATTTACTGAGCATGAATTATCTCATGTTGAACACTGTCCTGGGTTATTTCGTTTAATCTTCATAACAGTTCAAGAAAGGCGTATGATTGCCATCCTACCACAGAGGAAGCCGCAGTTTGGGGAAGTTCATTAGTTTCCTAGTGGTAGCAGAGCCAGGATTTAGACCGAAGCCTGTGTGACTCCAACCCAAGTTGAGTGGAATTCTTTGCATTCAATAACTGCCGCTTAATACAGGTAACAGCTAGTTGATTCTGAACATATTAACGGGTGCTAATTTACCAGTTAATTTGTTCATGTATGCTGATGATTTCCCCTTCTTTCCTTCTTTAAAGGGAACAGTAAGAATAACTTAGTTAGCTAAGAAAGCTCAAAGCCAGGGGTCTGTTTGGATTTTAACAGGAGACTCTAAAGAAACAAAGAATGAAATAACTGATGGTGAAATGATGGGCATGGGGTTGCCTACTCCACTCACCTAGGCCAGGGTATCACACTGAGAGTCTGCAGACCAAATGCAGGAGTTTATTTATAATGTGATCTTATTTAAAAATCTGAATTCCAGTGGCTTTGTTATGTATTTATTTAGAGACAGAGTCTCCCTCTGTTGCCCAGGCTATTCCAGTGGTTTTAGGTGAGACATCTGCTCTGCAGTTTATTACAATCCCACCCTTCCCCTTTCTGTACATCTTTCTGCCTTGCTTGTTGATGCTACCTGCCTGGCATCTGCGGACAGCAGTGCTGGGCTGTCGGGTCCTGTCATATTTCTGCAAGACGAGAACCAGCTTTGGGCCCCGCCCCATCTCTCTGCCTTGCTCCGTTTCCCTCCCAGGTGCCATCGTCAGCCCGCACACCTGTGGTGGGTACGTCAGTCCATCTGCTCTGCTGCTTCTAGCACCCAGCTCAGTCCCAGGTTCGCCAGGGCTAAATTTAACCTGCAGCTGCTTCATCAGATGCTTGGGTATTTTCAGCCCTGGGAGCCTCGGGTGGCTGAGCTGGAAGTAGCTGAGGGCTGCTGGCCAGGGCTTACATCCAGTGTTGTGGATTGAAATTAGCATCCAGGTTGGTCCAAGGTCTTGGCCGCCCCCCACTGCACTTCCTTTTTTCTTAACTGAAGATGAGGAGGAGAGAGAAGGCAAGAACTGATAGGGAATAAGACAATGCAGAGTAGACCCTGGGATCCCTCTGAATTTGCTCCATCATTCCTCCCTGCTCCACATCCAGGAACACCCCTCTGGTTGGTGGCCTAGCAGACACAGATGAGGGTACAGTCTGCATCAGACAGTGAAGGGCTGCCAGCTGGCCTGTTCTCTCCCAAGCCACTGTTTTGGGGAGCTGCCAGCCTTGCTCCAAGCTCCAGCGTTCTTCATGTGTCATCCAGTGTCCTTTCCTGACCTGGGTATTGACGGGCGGAACACAGTCCCCCAAAGCCTTGGCACATGACCGCTGAAAGTTCCCTGCTGACGTGTGCTGTGGAGTCAATAGTCCCTCTGGCCAAGGAAGCAGATGTATGTGCAAGACCGCAGGCTGTCAGTGGCATTTCCAAAGAGAAGAGGAAAGTGGGTCCAGAGATGGGGTGGGTAGCATTGAGAGGAGGAGAGGAGAGGAGATGTGGAGGGGGGTTGTAGCCCCTAGGTCTGGGGGTCCTGGGGTGGAGGAGGGGCCTGCCTGGGCATGAACTATCCTGCCTATCCTCAGCTGGTGCCCTTGGCAACAGGCCGTCAGATGTCATCAAACCTCCTGTGAAGCCAAGTGAAGCAGGGTCCTCCCTCTGTCCCTAAACTCTCCTGTCCAGGGCAGGAGATGCTCCCCTGACTACTCCTTTAGTAGGTACCCAGTGGGCAGCACCTCTCGCCCACAGCTCCAACGCTAGAAGGGCTGTGGGGATCTCTGTCTGGATCTGCTCATGTTACAGACAGGAAGCTGCAGCCCTCAGAGGTTGTAAGCTTCATGGCTGGGTCCCTGACCTCCTGTTATGAGTCCTCAGTACCCTTCTCTCCAATATTCACAATACCTAACAATCAGGATTCTGTGCCAGGCACTATTTCATTTTATTTTATTTTTTGACCCAGGGCCTCGCTTTGTCACCAAGGCTGAGTGTGGTGGCACGATCACGGCTGACTGCAGCCTCAACTTCCCCAGGCTCAATCAATCCTCCTGCCTGAGTCTCCTGGGTCGCTGGGACTAAAGGCACACACCACCATACCTGGCTAATTTTCTTTTCTTTTCTTTTTTTTTTTTGTAGAGACGAGCTTCCACTATGTTGACCAGGGTGGGCTCCAACTCCTGGGCACAATTGATCCACGCCTTGACCTACCAAAGTGCTGAAATTACAGGCGTGAGCTACTGTGCTGGGCCCACTAGGTGCTATTTTAAACACTTCTCAGGTATTAACTTATTTAGACCTTGCACCTACCTTGTGTGTGGTAGGCACTGCTATCATCCACATTTCACAGATGAGGACACTGAGACTCAGAGAAGTAAGTGACTTGCCCAAGGTCACACAGAAACTGGAGGTGGGTGTTCCGGCTGCAGAGCCCAGGCTCTTCACCTCTGCACATACTGCCTCTCACAGGACCTCCCAGGACTGCCTGTCTTACCTATCTCCTACACCAGATTGTAAACCACTTGATGAAAAGAATTCTGTGTTAGTCCCCCCTTGGATCTCCAGATTAGGCCAGAGCTCAGCACAGTGGAAGTTCAAGCAAATGTTGGTTGAATGAGTGTATGAATGAATGGAAGAAGAAAAGCATTGGTTAAACCTTTGTTCCTCACCCTGTATTTCTTGGAACCGATGTCTCTGAGAACTTCCTGAGTATAGGGTGGGACATTTTGGCCTCTGGGGAGAACCTGGCTGGGTAAGAAAGCAGCTCTTCCCTGGGTGGGACCCTCCTGGCTTCTCACCCCGCCTGTGTGGCTGTGAAGCGGGAGTACTGCATGTTTTCTACTGCAGAGCAAACACCAGCGTTGATTGTTTTGGCAACTGTCCTGTAGACTGAGGAGCACGCGCGCGCGGAGTGTCCAGCTGACTCCTGTGACTGTGGCAACAGCCTGACCTCCGTGTGGGGCCAGAGGCCGGGAAGGCAGCAAAGGCTCCCTCTCTTGTGCCTCCGCTGCAGTGTTACTGAGTCTCAGACCCACAAAGGTCTCTGAGTATCCAGTTTTCTGAGGCCAATGCGGGGAGTCCAGGGGGGGAACCCAGTGGGGATAGGGGTGAGGTTGGGGTGGGGCAAAGGGTGCCGAGTAGATGGGGCTTGCCTTGGGCTCTGGTAATTATACTGAGAGTCAGAGATTTGCATGCAGCTATATTGGCATGTGGACTGAGGAAGCTCCCATGGGGAGTCAGGGCGGCTCTTCAGAATGGTCCTGAATTGAGACGGTGAGGTTGAGCTTTACATCCTCTTCATCCACCAGTCATGGGGACATAGTGGCTGCCTCAGGGATGGGAGCAGACCTTGGGCAAGCAGCTCCTTAAGTAGAAGCGGCACTTCTAGAAAGGAGGATTTGTGAGCCATCAGCGAGCAACACTCAGGCCAGCATGGTGCCTCATGCCTGTAATCCCAGCACTTTGGGAGGTGGAGGAGGGAGGATCTCTTGAGCCCAGGAATTTGAGGCTGTGATGAGCTGTGATCGCCCCACTATACTACAGCCTGGGCAGCAGGGTGAGGCGCTGTCTCTAATAAACAGATAAGCAACACTCCCCATTGTTGGGCAATGAGGTGCTAAGTCTTAAGGATCTGGGGAGGTACCATGACATCCACTGCCAGATACACCCACCTGGAAGATGGGAAGAGAAACAGCCATGCCTTCAGCCTGAGTCTCTTGTCGTCTTCCGGGTGAGTGTGTCTGGCAATGGGTGTCATGGTGGTGGCAAGAGAAACAGCCACAGGCTGAAGCCATGCTGAGAAGCAGCAACGACAGGAGAAACAACGGTTCTGAGTGGCAGAGTCACCACAGCAGCAGCACCTCCGGGGAGCTTGTTAGAAATGCACATTCTCAGTCTCATATCAGATCTGGTTAGCAACCCTGGGGAAGGGGCCCAGGAATCTGTAACTTAACAAGCCCTCGAGATGATTCTGATGCACATGAAAGTTTGAGAACCACAGTTCTAGACTATACCATTGGCAGGACTGATTGAAGACTTCAAAGAGTGTTTATTGAGTTCACGTATTTTGTGGAAGGTGGCATTCAAGGCTTGTTGCAGATTGAATACAACCCTTGTCTCCTTCTTCCTTACCTTGATGGAAACTCTGGACCAAGTATGAGAACCTTAAAGAGCAGCACAGTACACGGAGCCAATCATTGCATTGGCCCAAATCCTGCATCTACAGTAAAAGGGAACAGAAGATATATTTTTATCCAAGATTTGACACATCTGTTGGCCTCCAATTATCAGCAAAATAAGACATTAAACTAGTACTCTTCAATCTTTTTCTAAGTTGTAATATGCTAATAACTGATGGTTAAATTACAAATCATGATCTGTCCCCAAAGACTCTCAATACACATAATTACTTAGAAGCAACAATTAGCCTTGGGAGTTAATGATTAAAACCAACACAACGTATCACTAAATTATGCCCTTGAAGCAAGTAGTGGTGTTTGAAGACCCTCCCAGTGGGACAAAACACTTGTGAAAAGCTCATTTAGGTAGGCTGATTTAAAAACCAGTGCAGGCCCTCATTTGGATCACCATTTATGTAAAGCCATGTTAGTAAGTATGTTAAGTTTTAACTCTATCTATTCAAGACGAATGGTTAATTGATTAGATTTTAATTTTTCGGAATCAGAAGTTGACACTTAGATTGTCTTTTCTGGTTGCTTTAATTAACATGCTTCCACTTTCCCTTTCTTTGTGGTTGCATGGTATCAGGAGCCCACTCCTTTATTTTCAACATCTTAAAATCGCTTTGTTTTACATTTCTTTTTTGCATATAGTACATAGCTGAATTTGTTTTTAAGCCAACCTGACAGTCTGTTTTTTAATGGGTTAATTCAGTTTGTTTATATTTAGTGGAAACTGATAATACAGTTGACCCTTAAACAACATGGGTATGAACTGGGGGAGTCTACTAATACGCAGATTTTTTTCAACCAAACTCGGATTGAAAATACAGTACTCTCTGGATGTGAAACCCACTTTAACAGAGGACTGATTTTTCTCATAGGCAGGTTCCACAGGGCCAACTTCAGGACTTGGGAATGAGTGGATTTGGGCATCTGTGGGGGTCCTGGGACCAAACCCCCAGGTGTAACAAAGGATGACTATACTCACTTCTTCTACCAACTTAAGTATGTTGTTTTTTATTTTATTTATTTATTTTGAGACAGTCTCGCTCTGCCACCCAGCCTGGAGTGCAGTGGTGCAATCTCGGCTCACTGCAACCTCCGCCTCCCGGGTTCAAGCAATTCTCCGGCCTCAGCCTCCCGAGTAGCTGGGACTACAGGTGGCTGCCACCATGCCTGGCTAATTTTTGTATTTTTAGTAGAGACGGGGTTTTGCTATGTTGGGCAGGCTGGTCTTGAACTCCTGACCTCAGGTGATCCATTCACGTTGGCCTCCCAAAAATGTTGGGATTACAGGCGTGAGCCACTGTGCTCGGTCTATTGTTCATTTGATTTTGTTGGTTCCTCTTTATCCCTTTTCTTATGATTTGGTTATCATTTATTCCCTTTTTCCCATTGTTAATTTTTAACGCCTTCATTGAGGAATAACTGACATATACGTTAAACCGCGCATTTTAGAGTATGCAAGTTGATAAGTTTTGACGTATATACAGGTCCTGAAATGATCACCAAAATTCAGATGATGAACATACTTATCATCCTTAAAAGTTTCCTAGCGCCCTTTTGTAGTTTCTTCCTCTCATCCTCTCCCCACCTCAATCCCTAGGCAACCACTCATCAACTTTCTGTTATAGTTTGTACTTCAAAGAATTTTATGTAAATGAAATGATACAGTATGAACATTTTTTTTGGCTTCTTTCAGTCAGCATTCTTTTATTTTTGAGATTATAAATTGTGTGCCAGCAGCTTCTTTGTTTTTATTGCTGGGTAGTATTCCATTGTTTGGATATGCTGTAGTTGGCATTCACCCGTTGTATCCAAGGTAGGGATAGGCCATAGTTGGTGTTCATTTACCTGTTGATGAGCATTCAAGTGGTTTCTAGATGCTATTGCAGATAATGCTGCTATGAACACTCATGTGTAGATCTTTGTGTGGATGTACATTTTCATGTCTCTCGGCTAAATACCTAGAGTTGGAATGGCCGGATCAAATAGTAGGAGTTTAACATTTTACAAAATGTTATTACTGTCTTTAAAGTCATCATTGCACAGATAGCAGGTTTGTAAAATGACCCACCATCAGTGTATGATAATTCCAGTTTATTTATGTGACTCCTACTTTAGTATGTTAAGTCTTCTTAATTTAAGCTCTCTAATAGATATGTCAAACCTGAATAACAGAGAGGGAGACTCTGAAAGAGGGATTTATTCAGGAATGGGCATTGAAATGGGAAAATGCATGGGCGTATTCAGGAAGATAAAGGAAGGCAAGAGTTTTTTTTTTAATTTTTTTATTTTTTATTTTTATTTATTTATTTATTTATTTTTAATTGCATTTTAGGTTTTGGGGTACATGTGAAGAACATACAATATTGTTGCATAGGTACACACGTGGCAGTGTACTTTGTTGCCTTCCTCCCCTTCACCTATATCTGGCATTTCTCCCCATGTTATCTCCCCCCAACTCCCCACCCCCCACTGTCCCTCCCCTATTTCCCCCCAACAT
>CAUYQU010012040.1:0-47511 GCA_963574635.1 Cheracebus regulus
TTTTACCCAGTTCCAAGATTACTTTCACATTTTTGGGTATCTTTTCATCAGTGCCCCACTCTACTGATACCAACTTACTGTGTCCGTTTTCACACTACTGATAAAGACATACCTGAGGCTGGGCAATTTGCAAAAGAAAGAGGTTTAATGGACTTACAGTTCCACATAGCTGTGGAGGCCTCACAATTATGGTGGAAGGCAAGGAGGAGCAAGTCACATTTAGGTGGATGGTGGCAGGCAAAGAGAGAGCTTGTGCAGGGAAATTCCTTCTGATAAAACAATCAGGTCTTGTGAGACTTATTCACTATCATGAGAACAGCACAGGAAAGACCTGACTCCATGATTCAATTATCTCCCACCAGGTTCCTCCTACAACATGTGGGAATTTCAGATGAGGTTTGGGTGGGGACAGAACCAAACCATATTGTTCTGGGTGGGGACACAGCCAAGCCATATCATTCTGCCCCTGGACCCTACCAAATCTCACATCCTTACATTTCAAAACCAATAATGCCTTCCCAACAGTCCCCCAAAGTCTTAACTCATTTCAGCACTAACTCAAAAGTCCACAGTCTAAAGTCTCATCTAAGACAAGGCAATTATTCACTGATGAGCCCGTAAAATCAAATCCAAGCTAGCTACTTCCTCTCAATAAACTAGGTATAGATTGAACATATCTCAAAATAATAAGAGCTATTTATGACAAACCCATAGCCAATATCATGTTGAATGGGCAAAAGCTGAAAGCATTGCCTTTGAAAACTGGCATAATACAAGGATGCCCTCTCTTACCACTCCTATTCAACATAGTATTGGAAGTTCTGGCCAGGGCAATAGGCAAAAGAAAGAAACTGTATTCAAATAGGAAGAGAGGAAGTCAAATTGTCTGTCTGCAGATGACATGACTGTATATTTAGAAAACCTCATCATCTTAGCCCAAAAACTCCTTAAGCTGATAAGCAACTTCAGCAAAAGTCTCAGGATACAAAATCAGTATTAAAAAAATCACAAGCATTCCTCTACACCAACAATAGAGAAGCAGAGAGCCAAATCATGAATGAACTTTCATTCACAATTGCTACAAAGAGAATAAAATAACTATAAATACAACTCACAAGGGACATGAAGGACCTCTTCAAAGAGAAATACAAACCACTGCTCAAGGAAATAACAGAGGACACAAATGGAAAATCATTCCATGTTCATGGATAGGAAGAATTAAAATCGTGAAAATGGCCATATTGCCCGAAGTAATTTATAGATTCAATATTATTCTCATCAAACTACCATTGACATTCTTCAAAGAATTAGAAAAAAACTACCTTAAATTTCATATGGAGCCAAAAAGAGCCCATATAGCCAAGACAATCCTAAGCATAAGGAATTAAGCAGGAGGCATCATGCTACCTGACTTCAAACTATACAACAAGGCTACAGTAACCACAACAGCATAGTATTGGTATCAAAATAGACATACAGACCAATGGAACAGAACAGAGACCTCAGAAATAACACCACACATCTATAACCATCTGATCTTCCACAAACCTGACAAAAACAAGCAATGGGGAAAGGATTCCCTATTTAATAAATGGTGTTGGGAAAACTGGCAAGCCATATGCAGAAAACTGAAACTGGACCCTTTTTACACCTTATACAAAAATTAACTCCAGATGGATTAAAGACTTAAACGTAAGACCTAAAACCATAAAAACCCTAGAAGAAAACCTAGCCAATATCATTCAGGACATAGGCATGAGCAAAGACTTCATGACTAAAACACCAAAAGCAATAGCAACAAAAGTCAAAATTGGCAAATGGGATCTAATTAAACTAAAGAGCATCTGCACAGCAAAGGAAACTATCATCAGAGTGAACAGGCAACCTACACAATGGGAGAAAATTTTTGCAATCCACCTGTCTGACATAGGTCTAATATCCAGAATCTACAAGTAACAAGGAACTTAAATTAACAACAACAAAAAAAAAACCAAAAAAGACACACAAAACCCCATCAAAAAGAAGGTGAAGGATATGAACAGACATTTCCCAAAAGAAGATATTTATGTGGCAAACAAACATATGGAGAAAAGCTCATCATCACTGATCATTAGAGAAATGCAAATCAAAACTGCAATGAGATACCATCTCACACCAGTCAGAGTGGCAATTTCAAAAAAGTTAGGAAACAATAGATGCTTGCGAGGCTGTAGAGAAATAGGAACACTTTTATACTGTTGGTGGGAATGTAAATTAGTTCATCCATTGTGGAAGACAGTGTGGCAATTCCTAAAGGATCCAGAACCAGAAATACCATTTGACCCAGCAATCCTAGAAGGAATAGAAATCATTCTACTATAAAGACACATACACACGTATGTTTATTGCAGCACTATTTACAATAGCAAAGACATTGAACCAACCTAAATGTCCATCAATGATAGATTGGATAAAGAAAATGTGGTACATATATACCATGGAGTACTATGCAGCCATAAAAAAGAATGAGATCATGTCCTTTGCAGGGAAATGGATGAAGCTGGAAGCCATCATCCTCAGCAAACTAACACAGGAACAGAAAACCAAACACTGCATGTTCTCACTCATAAGTGGGAGTTGAACAATGAAAACATGAACAGAGGGAGGGGAACAACACACACCAGGGCCTGTCGCAGGGTGGGGGTCAAGGGGAGGGAGAGCATTAGGACAAATACCTTATGCACTCGGGGCTTAAAACCTAGATGACTGGTTGATAGGTGCAGTAAACCACCATGGCACATGTATACCTATGTAACACACCTGCACACGTATCTCAGAACATAAAAATAAAAAAGTAGCCTTTACTTGAAGATCATGGCATCTGGCTAAATAGTGCTCAACTCGTTTTTATTTTAACTGAGGATTCTCATGATCTTGCTATCATTCTCTCATGTTTCAGGACTTCTGTCTATAATCTTGACTGAGTTCTCTGCCTATCTGTTTGACATGCCAGGTACCCTATCATTTATGATTTCTTATTTATCATAAATTTACTTTCAGCTCCATTTAATTTTTTTCACCCATAATCATATCTATGTCAAGATTATTTCATTGCCCAGAACTGTTATACATATTAAATTTGAATTCTTCATCATTTCAAAACTAAGTTGTACCTTGACTACAATTAATCCCATTATGATTAGAAACCCCATAGATGGTTGGGTGTGGTGGCTCATGCCTGTAATCCCAGCACTTTGGGAGGCTGAGACAGGCAGATCATCTGAGGTCAGGAGTTCAAGACCAGCCTGACCAATATGATGAAATGCTGTCTGTACTAAAAATACAAAAATTAGCTGGGCTTGGTGGCATGTGCCTGTAATCCCAGCTACTCGGGAGGCTGAGTCAGGAGAATCACTTGAACCCGGGAGCTGGAGGTTTCAGTGAGCTGAGATCATGCACTCCAGCCTGGGCAACAAGAGTGAAATTCCATCCAAAAAAAGAAAAGAAAAAAAGAAACCCCGTAGAAATCTCAGATACTGTTTTATTTTCTTCCAAGCTGTCAGCTTGCTCATATTCTTTCTCTACCTAGCTTTTATGATTATCTGTTGTCAAGTTCCTTTAATATCATTAAACTGTTTTTTTAACCACACAGAACTTACAAACCAATCCCATCAATCAATTCAACATGTTTTTGTCTCCATTTTAACATCTGGTGTACTAAACACAGTTACAGTAAAACAGCATATCCCTATGGAGAGCTGTCAGTTTAAATGTATAGTCCACTGTGAATTTTCTCTTCATTTCTAACTTTCAGTTGGTTATCTTGACTTGTTTTCATAAATAATTGTTATCTGAAAATAATAAATGCTTTTTTCATCCTCTCTTATTTCTATACCCACCATCCTTGTGTTTTGTCTTGTCTTATTTATTTATTTATTTACTTATTTTGAGATGGAGTTTCACTCCTGTTGCCCAGGCTGGAGTGCAATGGTGCAATCTCGGCTCACTGCAACCTCTTCCTCCTGGGTTCAAGTGATTCTCCTGCCTCAGCCTCCTGAGTAGCTGGGATTACAGGCATACATCACCACCCTTGGCTACTTTTTGTATTTTAATACAGATGGGGTTTCTCCATGTTGGTCAGGCTGGTCTCAAACTCCCGACCTCAGGTGATCCACCTGCCTCGGCCTCCCAAAGTGCTGGGATTAGAGACATGAGCCATCGCACCCAACCTATCTTATTTTAATGGCTAGAACCCGTAGCACAATGTTGTCATGATAAATGGAAATATTTTTAATCCTAACTTTAATGTAAGTTATTCTAGAACTTTGCATCATATACTGTACATGTGTCTGTTATAGGTATCTTGTATCTATATTTATGAATGTTAACTTACCAAAAATGTTTATTATGAATGGTTGCTATGTTTTATTCAATGGTACGATACCTATTGTTGATTACATATTTCTCTCATTTATTTTAGTGAATTATGTGGATAATTTTTCTAATATGATGCTCTTCTTGAAATCTTGAAATTAGCCCTTAATAATGTAATTTTATAATAAACTGTTGATTGTCATTGCTGATCATCTATTTAGGACCTTTGCTTCTATGTTCGCAGGTATGATTAAAGTAAAATTTTATTTTCTTGTGACTGTCTATCTTGACTGCTACAGTCATTAATCATCTCATAAAGTCAGTTAAGTAGTTTCCTACCTTTTGTCTCTGCTTTGGAACCATTTTTATACAACTGACATTAGCTGATTTTTACGGTTTAGTAGATTGCATCTGCAAACCCATAAAATCAGTTAAGTAGTTTCCCATCTTTTTTCTGTGTTTTGGAACTTTTTTTATACAACTGACATTAGCTGATTTTTAAGTAGTAAATTACACCTAAAAATCCATATATGGCTCTGAAATCTTTGTTGAAGAAAGTTAGTTAACTGTTCTCTTATTCTCTTTTTGTTGTACTTGACAACAAGCAGTTGGCCAATCACAAATGCAGTGCTGCATTAATTTATATTGTTTTCCTTTCCTTCTTTACCATGTCCCCTTCCTTGACCCTGCTCCCTAGGTTTTCAGTCCCTAATAAAGTAGCATCTGAGCTTTCATGACACATGTTACTTTCTGGATAATTCACACTAAGATGTAAAGCAGTGTACTGTGGAGTCTGTTTTCCTCTTTCTGTAGCTATTAGGGTCATGGCATATTTTACACAAAATTGATGTGTGAGCTAATATCCTACTAATACATCCAACCCTGAGCTACTTATGTCACTAAAGACAGTGTAGATCACAATATTTATCAAGACTGAATAACAAATAAATTGTAAATCTCAACAGACCCAGTGGATTCAAGACTGAATTCTACCAAACGTTTAAAAATGAACAAATGCCAATCCTTCTCAGACTCCTCCAAAATATTGAATAAGAGGGAATACTTCCAAATTCATTTTACAAGGCCAGTATTACCCAGATACCAAAGCAGACGAGTACACTACAAAAAAACTACATGCAAGTATCTTTGATGAACATAGATGCAAAAATCAACAACAAATATAAAACCATATTCAACAGTACACTAAAAGGATCACTCACCATGATCAAGTGATATTATTATTGATCTGTTTCAGATTCACATTTCTCTACTAGCCACTGTTTCTATACATTATTTTGGGTTGGATCCTGTGATCCTAAATTTTAATCCCTTAAAGACCTTTATTTTCACACTTCCTTTATCACTTGCCTCCCTCAAATCAGACAATCATTTTTCTACTGGTTATAAATTCTCCTGTATTGTTTCTGAATATAAATTATTCCTATTCTCAAATTCTAGATGTTTAATATTGAAAAGCCAACATTTGACTTTTAAATTAATGGATAAAATTATGTATATTTATCAGCTACACCATGATGCTTTAAATTATGTATATTTTGAAACAGTTAAATCTAGTTAATTAACAAATGTATTACATCACAGTTATCATTTTTGTGCTGCAATCCCATATTTATTGTAGCACTATTCATAATAGCCAAGATATGGCACCAATATACGTGCCCCTAATTGGATGAAAGGATTAAAAAAAGTGATATATATACACAGGGAATACTATTCAGCCTTAAAAAAGGAGATACTATCATTTGTGATAGCATGGATGAAACTAGAGGACATTATGTTAAGTGAAATAAGCGAAAATGTAATTATTTTTATGTCCCACTCTCTCCACGTCTGTTGATTTATGCATAATGGCTATTGTAATGAATAAGTGTTAGTCAAAGACAGAGTGAAGTATTCAGAAGAGGGTAAGTTTGTTTAATTCTTTTACAGCAGCGTACTGCCGCATTCCTGGTGCTGATTGCACTCTGTTTCATTACCTGCTCTCCCCATTACTCCTTCCTATTCTCAAAACCCACAAAATCAGTCACTTCAATGAATGAAAATACTTTTTGATCTTTATCAAGATGAAGATGTACCACTTGGTTACTGATAAAAAGAACTTATAAAATGAAATTTTCAATACTTTAAAGCTATTTAGGGTCACTTTGCATGAATGGTTTTGTATGATTCTATATAGATCTATGGAGAAGTAATCCCAGAGAATTTGCACTGACACTCATGGAAGGAAGGTATGCGAGAGTAATTTTTAATTGCATGTTTCATTGACCTTAAAAAAATGAGTCTCATATTTGGCACTGAGTAGAAAATAAAGATTTAAATGTATTATCCAAACAAGTTATTCAGCCTATTTTATGGTATTATTGAAATCGCATACTATCTACATTCTGAATTCCTTTGGCAGTGCTAAGACAACCACCATCCTGCTTTCTAGCAAAAGGAATGGAATGTAGTTAAGAGATAAAGTATGCTTTCTACATGTATTTATAGTATTTTATTTTCATACATCACTTTGAAATTGTCACATTTATAGTTATGAGAGATAAAATGTATAAGTTAGCTTATTAAAATTGCTCAATATTGTGTAGATTCATGTTAGGAAAGACTATACTTATACCCTTATAAAAATGTTACTATCACAGAAAGTCTTATGTCTCTAAACAGCTATTACTTTCCAAATAATACCAGACTGAACAAATCTCAAAGAATTCCAGTATACCATTATTTGTAAAGAATAAAATTATTTAATTAAACACACACACACACACACATACACAGATTCTTAATATGTTCTGGTTATTTCTGAGAAATTTTGAATTATTCTACATTAATGAAGTATAGAGTTTTAGATTTTGAGTTTTTCCAAGAAAATCTTTAAAAGCACTTTTAATTATATATAACATTTATATATGTATTATTTTTATACTGAATAGAATTAATATAGTTAGAATTTTGTCCCCTCTAAATCTCATGTTAAATTGTAATCCCCCTTGTTGGAGGTGGGGCCTGGTGGGAAGTGTTTTGGTCATGGGGGAAGATCCCAATGGCTTGGTGCTGTCCTGAAGCTCGTGTGTTGTCACCATATATGGTTGTTAAAAATTATGTGTCATCTTCCCACCACCACTCCTCTTGCTCCATCTGTTGCCATCTGACATGCCTGGCCCTGCTTTACCTTCTGTTATGAGTAAAGGCTCCCTGAGGCCTCCCTAGAAGATGCCAGCTCCATGCTTCTACAGCATGCAGAATCATGAGCACCCCTGCATACACACACACACACACACACACACACACACACACACACACACACACAAAATAGGCTCACATATATACATATATACTTATATTTAAGTGTGTATGTATGTATATACTTATATTTAAGTGTATATGTGTGTATGTATATATATATTTAAATGTAAGTATATTTTGTACCAACTACAACCACATTGTTAAGTGTGTGTGTATATATATTTAAATGTAAGTATATATATAAGCTGTGTATATATATATATATATACAATGTGTATATATATATTTAAATGTAAGTTTATATATATATTTTATATATTTACATATACTAAACTTACATTTAAATATATAAAAATATATTTTATATATTTATATATATAAACTTACATTTAAATATATATATACATACACACTTAACAATGTGGTTGTAGTTGGTACAAAATAAAATTCCTTAAATAACAATGTGTGTAGATGGTGCAACTGGAGATTGCATATATTCTAGGCCTACTTTGTTAATAACAAAAGGAGCCATATTTTCTATGTTTTGGTTTAAATGAACAACATAGTATTTGTATTGGCATTATATTCTGTTGAAAATATATTTATTGTTTTTACTGCTTGCTTTGTATTTTAAGTTCTCATGAAGAAGTTCTTTTTAAAAATATTCACGTATCATAACAAATTCACATTTCATTTGCAATCAGAAAAGTTGGGAGGCAGGAAAAGCAGACTTTGACATTGCCATTCTATATTTGAAAGCATTCAGGTATTCAGACGTTGAAACAGATTCACAGTATGTTGGTAACAGACCAGAATTAAAATCAGTTCTTCTGAATCTTTCTCATTTGATTAATAGCTCAGTAGTCAAATTGCTCACTACAAATATTATTTTCATCCCTGGGATAAAGTTAAAAAAAGCCATGCATGCTTCTGAATCAAAAGTCTATGATTACATAAACAGTTGTTCTCTTTGACTTTGGTATCAAAAATAATATTTTCCATGTCAATAAAATGAGAAATAACAAAGTGATGGTAGTTATGAATCATCTGAGAGACAAACAGATAAATACCTGTGGAAATAAACAGTTTGCTGCTGGCACTCCACCCCCTTCATGTGTTCATTTCATTTAGTAAGTTTAAATGTGGACTCCCTGACAATGATTGGGCAAGGCCCATATCATCACTAGTTAACTAAAATGCCCCCCTATCTGTCTGTTTCCTGCTGTATCGACATTTATGTAAATTATAACCATGTGAAATCAGTGTTTCTCATGTGTTTTCACTTTGGATAAAGCTAGGGAAATTGTTTCCTAAAATATGAGTAACTCTATTTTTTCCAAGTGCATATGTTCTACAAGCCCGTTCAGACACCCTTTAGAGGAATATAAAGTAACAGATATAAAAAGAAGCATATTAGCTTATATAAAATAGAATTCAACTGAGATTCTGTGGATAAGGGAAAATAAAAGGAGAAAATTTTAGCAGTTATAAGGTAAGAAATAATCACTGTTCAATACAAGAAAAAGCAAAGGTGTTTTCTCAGACCCAGAACATACACCAGGCACTCACTTGTCACAATTGACCATGATATTGGGCAAGAGCTCTAAGGGTATATGGGAACTGTGACCTATTAGAAGTGCAGCTCAAACTCTTATAGATGCATTTTTATTTAAAAATGTGTATATTGCAGTGATGACTTTCAGAACATAAGCCACAAAGCATCTGACAATGCTTAATACCACAGTCCATCTGCTGCCATCTTAGGCTGCATTAAAAGAAGAAACGTCCAGTTCACAAGAGGGTAAAATCTGATGGTATTTATCAGAAACCAGTTCACTGTATTCAATCTAGGTATAGGCTGAGAGCATAAAACCAGAACAATGACTTAAGGAATGGCGATAGTATTCTTTGATATTTTTAAAGCCAATAGTAAAGATGATTCCAAGAGACATCAGTTGCATTCTTCCAAAAATCTTAGGGCAGTTAGGGAGAAAATAATTTGATTTTGTTTGTTTTGTTTTACCAGAAAGTAATACAGATGGAAATCACAAGATATATGGTCCTGTGCCACAATAAATCTTCATACTCACATTAAAACTTTTAGGGTGGCATGACAGATTATTAAAACCTGATTTGCTTGTAGATTTTTGAATGAAATTTTTAGACTATTTTAAGTGTCCCCGAACACTGAATATACAATGTTACATAAAGGAGGGAGGATGCATGAAGCCTATCTTCTGTATGCTAGAAAGAAACAGTACCTTTGTTCACCTTCCCACCGACCTCCCACTGCTTTTGAAAATTCACATTCCTTTCAGGACTTTATTTCTACCTATGGGATATTGGGCTTTGACATATCTTTAGATGATCAGCCTTGTCTCTTGACCCTGCAGAGTTCTATGGAACCCTTTTTACTCAATTGTTAGGAAACTAATTTTAACAACGTTACATATTTAGCAAGGGTTTTACAGTTTAAAAGTTATTTTACATGCATAATCTTATTTGATTTCCCCAGATTTTCCTTTACAGGAAGTAGGGAGAATCTTAACCCCATTTTACAAAGGAGAAGACAGAGCTTCACCAAGTTTCCCTCCATAGCTAACAAGTGCAATGCTGAGAGCAAAACCCAGACCTCTCCAGACAAACAGGAAAAGGTAAAATAATTAATTTGCAAATATTTCTGAGTTTCCTCACAAAAGCTGATTACTTTATGTAAATTTGAGGATAAAATCTGAAACAAGCTAAAATATCAAATACATATAATAAAGTTTGGAAGAATTCAAAACAATTTCAATAATCAAACATCTTTCTACAACATGTAAAAATAAAAAAAAAAGAAAAGAAAGAAATGGTGCTACCACTGATGTGGGGGAAAGTAAAGACACAAGACCATCTTCCCAAATTTGAGTCAAGGCATGAGGAGAAGGGGTAACTGTGCAGGACACACAAACATTATACTGGAGAGCTTCCCAGACATTTTCCTAGGAACTTCATTCATTCATTCTTTTAGCAGTAACAAACGAGGAGATAATCAAACATCAAGCAGGAAGATACTGGGCTAGAAACTATAGGCATAAAAAATATGAAATCAACACTGAAGATGGAGCTTCTGAAATGATGGAATAAGGAGCATGTTAGACTCCCTCCCTAGTAAAGCAACTAAACCAGAGAAAATTACAAAAGAAAAAAGATTTTGAAACCTCTGGAGATTTTCCTAAAACCATAGAGCTTTAGGAGACACATTTGTTAAAGAGAATTTACTGTTTTGGTCAGAACAGCGATAATTTGAGGCATTTGAGCCACAATTTTGTTGATTACCCATCCATTCCCAGTTATTTGTTACTTAAGTTCTACCCTAGGCATGTGCAAAAAAGTATATGGTAGATCCCTTTCACCCAGCTGTCTGGGGATGTATTTTCATCCCAGGATGTGAAGGCTGTTGGGTTTCTCATTCCTCTTGTTTCTGAGGTATGGAAACTTTACTCCAGGTGTGCAGTAGAATTGGTCTCTCTTCTCACACGCTATCTCCACTCATAGGGTGAAAGCTCTACCTTAGGTAACTGCAGGCAAAGGATACTAGCCTCAACTGTCTAGCCACTACCTTGCTGGTAGAGTGGAGATTCCATGTTTGGAGGGGCAATCTGACAGAACCAGAGCTGATATTCCATTCTGCCAATGCCCATTCTTATAATAGGGGTATTACTCTGGGAAAGTGCATTCCCACCACCAGCTTCAGTGCAGTGACACAAGGGTTCTGTCTAGGAATAAAATCAAGCTTTAAGAGTAAAGAGCTTCTCAGTTGTGCATGAAGGGGTAGATGTTATTTGGAACAGTGAGTGGAGAACTCATGCCTAAGTGTGTTGTTGAAAACAATGAAGACCTTGCTGAACTATGGACGGTATTTCTGATATAAACAAAAGAGCAGAACAGCTAGAAAGAAGTTTAGCATTGATTACCAGGGAAAGAAATAGCCAATGTGGAGCCTTCCTAGGATCACAGTCAACCCTAATGTTTATGAAGCCTGTGCATATACATTATTCTACACCAACTTAGAAGCAATCAGAGAAAGACATGGACAGAGACATAAAGAGACCCATTTATCCAGGGAAGAAGTCTTTTTGGCACAACGTGCTTAAAAAAAACCTTTGACAAGACACTGACTGAACAATCAGCTACTCTAATTCAGGGGTGTCTCCTAGAAATACAGGCTTAAAAATAATAGCACAGTCATCCGTGATTGTATGGAAGACTGAGTATATATATGCCCAAGGCTGCACTCTATCCAGAGTTACCATTAGAGAGCATCTCCAAACTACTGGTGCCAGGATGAATGGGACACAAAACCATAAACTCTTTGAATGAAGATAGTAACTTTCAAGCCAAACAAACATATCATGGTAAAGAGTAAACATGTATGTAGTGAAAGGAGCCTAAGTGTAATCTTTGAGAAGTAAGTGCCTTATATCCACACAGGGGTGACCCCTCAGATAGTCAGGTTGAAAGACAAAAATAGAGGGAAAAATAACTCAGATGCTACACACTGAGTGGGTAATAGACTAAACGAAAAGACACTAAACAAACAAACTAGCAAGCGAAAAACCAGCAACAATCACAGCCACTTCTGGAATGGGTCAGTACTCCAAGTTGAAAAAAATGAAATATCCAAAATGTCAAATTTTCAACAAAAAATATAAAACATGTGAAGAAACAGTAAAGTGTGACACATACACAGAAAAAAAAAAGCAGGCACTAGAGAGGTATTTAGGGCTGGCAGCTCTGCAGGACACCTAAGTGGCAGAGGGACACTCTGGGGAGGTGGGGAGAGCCCCAAGGTCTGGTCCACATGACCTGCCAGGGGCAGAAGTGGTGGGTATGGTATGGTGCCTATGGCACACAGACCTACCTGGAGAAGGGGCCATGACCTCCTGCCTGTCACCTGAGGCAGCTGCTGCTGAAGCTTCACTACCTCCAGAATCCTAGCTGCAGGAGACCCCATGACCCGCCATGGACATGTTAGGTAGCAGGGAAAGCTGTTTAGAGTGGTGGCATGGACAAGACTCCAGGCTTTGTGGAGTCTAGAGGGTTTCGTGCAGGAATGGCTGCAGTGGAGCACAGCCACAGGTGCCCATCCCCTAAGGCTTGCCATGCTCCTCTAGGTGGCATTGGCCTTTGGTGACTGTTGGACCTGGACAGAGCAGCATGATCTTGGCTATGGAATGGGGCCAGTCTATCTGAAATCCCCCTGTCTGAGCCTCTCCTGGAGCCCCAGCCTGGCTGCACCTGCCTACAGTGCAGACTCAGATGCTCCACCAGCATGATCCCTGGGGGTTTTCATCATAGCACCTTTGCTGATGGACCACGTCTAAGTGTTAGAGAGCTCCAGCAGACTGGCTCCTACTGACATGCACCCACCCACCCACAGACTCTGCTCACTGCAGCCATCTCCAGCAATTTTGCTGGCACACACTTCCCCATGGCTCCCTACTCCTCACTGCCAGTGAATTTGTGCAGGCAGACCTTGCCTCTCCTGCCTTGCAGGCAAGCACACGTGTACCCTGCCATTCCCTGTGGCACTGGCATGAGCATATGTGCATGGATGCCACAGCCCTGCACTACACATATGACAATGCTCTGTCCCCACCAGTACCTTGCCCCTGCCAACACATGCACACCCCTTTGTGTCACCACTGTTGCTGACATGCTCACGTGAGCACAAATCCCCCTGATACCACCCAGATGAAGTAATTTGATAGGCACTACCCATTTGAGTGATACTGACTGTATACTGAGGATACCAAGGGCCCTCTAGCATAACAACTTCCTAACCTTGAGGGACCAGAGAACAAAGCTGGGGGCCTAGTACCAGCCCCAGAGTGATGAGCTGAGCCTCGGCCCCCAAAATGCCCAAGAAATAAAACCTGTTGACTAAAATTACATTGTACCATAATCAAACCCTCAAAGGCATCAAATAAAAGCAAAAAAAATAAAACTCAACCAAAGGACAGCAACTTCAAAGATGAAAGGAACATCATTCCACACAGAAGAGAAACAACCAGTGCAAGAACTCTGGCAAGTCAAAAATCTGAAGTGTCTTATTACCTCCAAATGACTGCACTATTTCCCTAGCAATAGTTCTTAACCAGGCTGAAATTGCTGAAATGATGGATATAGAATTCAGAATCTGGATAAAAACAGAGACTGAGATCATTGAGACTCAGGAGAACATTGAAAACCCAATCCAAGCAATCTAAGGAATCCAACAAAATGATACAAGAGTTCAAAGGTGAAATAACCATTTTAAGAAATAACTAAACTGATCTGATAGAACTGAAAACTCATTACAAGAGTTTTATAGCACCATTTCAAGTGTTGGCAGCAGAATAGATCAAGCTGAAGAAAGAATTTGAGCTTCAAAATTTGTTCTTTGAATAAACTCAGACAATTTTTTAAAAAAAAGTTAAAAAAAAACCAAAACCTTCAAGAAATTTGAGATTATGTAAAAACACCAAATCTATGACTTAATGGAATCCCTGAAAGAAAGAGTGAGAAAGCAATCAACTTCAAATACATATCTGAAGATGTTGGCCTTAATAGCCAAAGTAATCCTCAGCAAAAGGAACAAAGCTGGAGTTATCAAATCACCTGTCTTTAAACTATACTACAAGGATACAGTAACCAAGACAGCATGGTACTGGTACAAAAACAGACACGTAGATCAATGGAATGGAATAAAGAGCCAATAAATAAAGCCACACACTTATAATCACTGATCTTCACTGAAGTCAACAAAAATATGCAATGGGGAAAAGACTCCCTATTCAATAAATTGTGCTGGGATAATTGAATGGCCATATGCAGAAGACTGAAACTGCACTCCTTCCTTACACCATATATAAAAATCAACTCAAGATGGATTAAATATTTAAATGTAAAAAATGAGACTGTAAAAAAGCTAGGGGAGAACCTAGGAAATACCATTCTGGACATACGCCTTGGCAAAGATTTCATGAAACCCGTTACAACAAAAGTGAAAATTGACAAATGGGACCTAATTAAACTAAAAAATAATTGTGTACAACATAAGAAATTATCAACAGAGTAAACAGACAGCATACAGAATGAGCTAAAAGATTTGCAAACTATATATCCAACAAAGGTCTAGTATCCAGAATCTATAGGTGACTTATACAATTTAACAAGCAAAAAGCAAACAACCCCATTAAAAAAAAGTGGGAAAAGGACACGAACAGATACTTTTCAAAGGAAGACATACATGCAGCCAACAAGCATATGAAAAAATGCTCAACATTACTAATAATTAGAGAAATGTAAATCAAAACCACAAAAATATACCATCTCACACCAGTCAGAATGGTTATTATCGAGAAGTCAAAAAATAACAGATGCTGGCGAAGTTGCAGAGAAAAAGGAAAACTTCTATTCTGCTGGTGGGAATGTAAATTCATTCAGCTGCTGTGGAAAGCAGTTTGGTGATTTCTCAAAGATCTTAAAATAGAATTACCATTCAACCCATCAGTCTCATTATTGGGTATACAACCAAAGGATTATAAATAATTCTACCATAAAGAAGTATGCACGTTTATGGTTTTTTACAACACTATTCACAATAGAAAAGACATGAAATCAACCTAAATGCCCATCAATGATAGACTGGATAAAGAAAATGTGATATATATATAAAATGGAATACTCTTCAGTCATGAAAGTGAATGAGTTTATGTCTTTTGCACAACATAGATGGAGCTGGAAGCCATTATCCTAAGCAAACTAGTGCAGGAATAGAAAACCAAATATCTCATGTGCTCACTTAAGAGTGGGAGCTAAACTTTCACTACACATGAACACAAAGAAGTGCCACACAAAGACAACAGGGCCTTGAGTATGGAGTGTGGGAGGAGAGTGAGGATCAAGGAACTACCTATCAGGTACTATGTTTATTACCTATCAGGTACTATGCTTATTACCTGGGTGATGAAATAATCTATACATGAGACCCCTGCAACATGTAATTCACCTATATTACAAACATGTACATGTACCTTGGAACCTAAAACTAAAGAAATGATAAATGCTCATGGTGATGAATATGCTAAATACTCTCATTTGATAATCACACATTTTATATATGTAACGAAATATCACATGGATACCTACACATGTACAAATATGAATCAATGAAAAATATACAATAACTGCCTATAAATAGTACAAAGTATTGATTTATTAGAAAAACTTCTAGAGCAGCTATAAATATATGTTAAAATAACTAATGAAACCAATACTTAAAGAATTAAAGGAAGGTATGATGACAGTGTTTCATTCAATAAGAAAGATAATTAAACCTACAGACATTATTAACAGGAGTAAAAATCTTGAGTTAAAAGTATAGTTAATACTAAAATTCAATAGAGGGGATTAACAGTAGAATAGAGCTGACAAAAAACAAATCATTGAATTAAAATACAGAATTGATAAAAATCATACAGTCTAAAGAACAGAAAAAAATAAGGAAAAATAAATGAGTCTTACAGAAATGTAAGACATCATTAAGAACACCAATATACACGTAATTGGAGTCAGAGGAGGAAGAAAAGTAGCACAAAAATATTTATAAACTAGTGGCTAGAAAATGTACTTTTATAAAAAACTTTTAAGTTGAGGGTACATGTGCAGGCTTGTTATATAGGTAAATTTGTGTTATGGGGGGTTGTTGTACAGATTATTCCAATTTGATGAGGACACTAATCTATAAATTCAATAGGCTTAACAATCTCCAAGTAGTATAAATGCAAAGAGGTGCACACCCAGACACATCGTAATCAAAATGTTGAAAGGGAGAATTTTGAAGGTAGCAAGAGAAAAACTAAAAAGATTGTCAGATTATAGCTTATTAGAAATAATATGATCAAAAGGTAATGGGGTGGTATATTCAATATGGTGAACGTAAAAAAATTAAAAATCAACTTTCTTATATGCAGCAATATTATCTTTTAAAATGGCAAATGTAAATCCAACCATAACAATAGTCACATTAAATGTGAATAGATTGAACAATTCATCAACACCAGATATAAGCTGCATAAAAACCACGATTCAACTATATGCTATCTGAGGGATACACACTTTAGATTCTCAAATACAAACAGACTAAAAGTAAAAGGACAGAAAAAGTGTTACAACACAAACAACAACCATAAAAGAGCTGGAATGAGTATAATAACATCAGACAAAATAGATGTTAGAAAAGAAATGTTACTAAAGAGGAGTATTTTATAACAACCAAGGGTCAATACATCAGGGAGATATGACATCTATAAACACGTATGCACCTAACAGAGGCTGCATACACATGAAGCAAAAGCTGACAGAAATAAAGATAAAAATATTTGACAATAACACATGGAGATTTCTCTCATCATTGGCTTTTTGCAGTTTGAATATAACGTGCCAAGATGTGATTTTTTTTTTTCCTGGACTCTCTTATTTTTTCTGAGCTTCCTTGATTTGTGATTGGCACCTTTCACTAATTTTGGAAAATTCTCAACTGTTATTATTTCAAATAGTTGTTCTGCTCTGTTTTCTCTTCTCCTTCTGGTATTTCAATTATACCCAAGTTGCACCTTTTGAAATTGTCTCATGGTTATTAGATGTCTTTTCTGTTTTTTAAAAAAAATCTGTAAAAAATTATTGAAAGTTTATTTATACACAATAATTATACACATTTATGGGGTAATATGTGATATTTTGATTCTCTGACTTAATCACAACATATGCACAGCAACGTAGATAGAATTGGAAGTTATTAAGTGAAATATATCAGACACAGAAGGATAAATATCACATGTTCTCACTCATACTTGGTAACTAAAAAGAATGATATCATGGAGGTAAGAGAGTAGCATGATACTTATCACAGGCTGAAAAGAGTGGAGGATGGGGAGATGAAGAGAGGTTGGTTAATGGGTACAAATACACAGGTAGAAATAAGGAATAAGTTGTGTTCAGTAGCACAGTAGGGTGACTACATTAACAATAATGTATTGTATATTTCAAAATACCCAAAGGATTTGAAATGTTCCTAATATAAAGAAATGATAAATCTTGGAGGTTATGGATATCCTGAATACCCTGACTTAATAACAAAACATTGTATAAAATGATTACATGCCAATGTCGATATGGTTGTTGTTGGTATTATATCACTTTTGCTGTCATTTTCCTTTTATTTTACTTCATTTTGTTTTATATTTTATTATTTTAGATAGTGTTCTATTCTGTCACCCAGACTGGGTTGCAGGGGCATGATCATAACTCACTGCATTTGTCAAACTCCTGGGCTCAAGTGACTCTCCTGCCTCAGCCTCTGGAGTAGCTAGAGCTATAGGCACACATCACCATGCCCAGCTAATTTTTAATTTTTTTTTTTTTTTGTAGAGAGAATCTTGCTTGCTATGTTGCCCAGGATGGTCTATAACTCCTGACGTCAAGCAATCCTCATGCCTCAGCCTCCCAAAGGGGTGGAATTACAGGTATTAGTCACTATGCCAGTCTCTGATTTCATTTTTTTTTAATGGCTGAATATTATTCTTTTGTGTACATATACTACGTTTTCTTTTTCCATTCAACCATTGATAGATATTTAGATTGATTCCATATCTTTACTGGTGTGAATAGTGATGCAAGAAACATGGGGGTGCATATGTCTTTTTTCTATACTGATTTCCGTTCCTTTGAATAAAATACCCAGTGTTAAGATTGCTGGATCTTATCTGAATAGACATTTCTCAAAAGGAGGCATACAAATGGCCAGCAGGTATATGAAATAATGCTCAATATCATGAATCATTAAGAAAATGCAAATCAAAATCACAATGAGATATCAATTATACCATTTAGGATGGCTATTCCCAAAAAGACAAAAACAAAACAAAACAATTGCTGGTGAGGATGTGGGAAAAGGGCACATGTATATGCTTTTGGTGGGAAAGTAAATTAGTATTGCTATTATAAATAACAATGTAGAGGTTTTTCAAAAACTAAAAATAGAACTACCATATGATCTAGCAACCCCACTACTATTTTAAAATTATTTTCCTTTTTTGTCTTTCATTTGGGAAGTTTCTGTTGACCTGTCTTCAATCTCACTAATTGTCTCCTTGGTCATGTGTACTCTTCATTTCTGTTTCAGTGTTTTTGACATCTAGCATTTCCTTTAAATTTTTTTTTTTTTTTTGAGATGGAGTCTCGCTCTGTCACTCAAGCTGGAGTGCAGTGGAGATCTTGGCTCACTGCAACCTCCATCCCAGGTTATAGCAATTCTTCGTGCCTCAGCCTCCCGAGTAGTTGAGGTTACAGGTGTGTGCCACCATGTCTGGCTAATTATTTTGTATTTTTAGTAGAGATGGGGTTTCACCATGTCGGCCAGGGTAGTCTTGAACTCCTGACCTCAAGTGCTCCACCAGCATCGGCCTCCCAAACTTCTGGGATTACAGGCATGACCCACTGCACCTGGCTAAATTCTTAGAGTTTCTACCTTTCTGCTTCTATTACCCATTCTTCCTGCTGTTATCCTCTTCTTTTTATTGGATTCCCCAACATATTAATCACATGATTAATATGTTAATATTACTTTCAATTCCAAGTCTGACTCTTCCAACGTTTGTATCTTTCCTCAATATAGTTCTGATACTTGCTTTATTACTTGAGACTAATTTTTGTTTTTTTGTTTTATCTTTTTGCATGATTTGTAATTTTTTGGTTGAAATATGGAAATGGTGTATCAGGTAATAGGAACTAAGGTAAACAGGCCTTTAGTGACAGGTGTTATGTTAATCTCATTCAGAACTGGATCGTTTTTAATGGTTACTATAACTGTGAGTCTCAGAAGCTCCAAACTCCTGTTTTATTGCGCTTTCTCTTCTATTGTCTTCAGGCTTTCCAACAACTCTTCCTTAGATAGAGCCTACATTTTGCAGCTCCTTCTTCTGTAACCCACTATAATTATACTAAGACTCTATTGTGTGGTAATAAAGTGAAGAGGCTGGGAACTGATGTATTCTATGATTAATTCTCAGTCTTTTAGTAAGTTTGTATTTTGGGGCTGTGATATTACCAAGCATTTCTTAATTTCCACCCCTTTTACATGAGACAGAAAGGCTAGAGGTAGAGTCAGGGAAATGCTCTTCCACCATGTGAGTTAGGGCTCTATTTAAGTATTTTCCCTGGAAGAATAGTCCTCAGTTATGAAGAATGCTCTGGACATTTACGATGGTTCATCTTCTCCTACCCTTGTCAGAGTCAAGAAGGGATACTTAATTTTCACTATGAGAATCTGGTGGGATTGCTATAGATAAAACTCATGAAAGTGTGGGATTCCCCTAATACTGTATATCCCAGGCATTTCTTACTCTCATTACTAGTCCATACTCAGCCTCTAGTAGTTGTTCCAAATTACAATTTTAGTGTTCTTACAAGTTTATGGCTCCAGTAGCTTCTGCTCCAGATAATCAGATCTCAGCTCTTACTCTTTAGTCCATCTCTCCAGATTTCAGTGACAGTTTGTCCAGTGACCTCAGTTCTTTGATGAGTTTTTAAAAAGGTGGCTCACACCTATTTTCACAGCACTGTGGTAGGTCCAGGCAGGTGGATCACGAGGTCAGGAGTTCAAGACCAGCCTGGCCAACATGGTGAACCCTGTATCTACTAAAAATACAAAAATTAGCAAGGCGTGGTGGTGGGCGCCTGTAATCCCAGCTACTTGGGAGGCTGAGCCAGAGAATTTCTTGAACCCAGGGGGCGGAGGCTGCAGTGAGCCGAGATCGCACCCCTGTACTCCAGCCTGGCAACAGAGCAAGACTCCGTCTCAAAAAAAAAAAAAATTCAGTTTATTTATAGGAATGATGAAGTCAGGCCTTTTACAGTTATAGCTGAAACTGGAAGTCTTTCCACAGTAAGAGTTTTTACTTTGAAAACCTGATCATCTCTTTACTTTTACATATTTACTAAATTTTAGCATTTGTTGAAATATTTATGTCATTGTTTCCTAACAGATGCCATTTAAATGATATACATTTTCTGAACTTTAAAAGGTGATGTATATCCAGGGCTACTGTACAAAGTTAGTCAGGTTGCTGGGTGTCATGAACGTATAAATAGCAATTCATACCTCTTCCATTTGATAAGCATTGAATTGTAATATTCATTGACTATAATGGAGAAAAAGAAAATAGTTCTTGCTTTTGTATAGTGCTTAGAGCTCCATAAAACTGTCATTGTATTATCTACAGAGAATAGCATGCTAGTGATTTTGCTAACTTCACATGCACTTATTCCATGATGTACTTTGAATGGCATGGATAAAATAACACATTTGTGTGTGTGTGTGTGTGTGTGTGTGTGTGTGTGTGTGTGTGTGTTGCCATTTTGAATTATTTGATTATATTATTTATGTGATATATTAGCTGAAAATACAAAATTATGCTTATGCTGTTATTTTTATGTGCATTGCTTAATATAATGACTTAGTGTATTGGCATCCAATGTCACTATGAAATAAATTGTGTCATCAACAAAGTCACGTCTTACATAATGGCAGACAAGAGAGCCTGTCATCTTTAAAATTCTGTTCCTCTAGAACCATTCCTGGCACCAAAATCTGTATTAGTCAGGGTTCTCTAGAGGGACAGTACTAATATGATAGATATGTATATGAAAGGGGGTTTATTAAGGAATAATTGACTCACACAATCAAAAGGTGAAGTTCCACAATAGCCTCTCTGCAAGCTGAGGAATAGGGAAACCAGCCTGAGTTCCAAAACCTCAAAAGTAGGGAAGGAGACAGTGCAGCCTTCAGTCTGTGGCCAAAGGCCTGAGAACCACTGGCAAACCACTGATGTAGATCCAAGAGTCCAAACCTGAATAACCTGGAGTCCGATGTTCAAGGTCAAGAAGCATCCAGCATGGGAGTAATGTGGAAGCCAGAAGATCTAACCCAGTCTAGTCCTTCCACGTTCTTCTGCTGCTTTTTTCCTAGCAAGGCTGGCAGCTGATTACATGGTGCCCTCCCAGACTGAGTGTGGGTCTGCCTCTCCCGGTCCACTGACTCAAATGTTAATCTGCTTTGACAACACCCTCATAGACACACCCAGGAATGATGCTTCTCATCCTTCAACCCAACCAAGTTGTCCCTCAATGTTAACCACCACAATATGCAAATTATTATAGTATCTTAGGATTTCAACACGGTCAACATCCCCAATATATTTTCTTCTTTATCTTTACTCAGCATTTTGTCAAATCTTGCAGAAAAAAAAGTTAACTTTTATTTTAATATATTGCTGCAATGTTGTTTTTATTTTGTTTCTATTTAATATGATATTAAATGGCTTTTTATTTTAATATACTGCTGCAATATTGGCTATATGTATCTTTTATTTATAATTAGTAGTCAGATTCCTACTTTCAAGATTAAATGAGAACTATGTGAAGCTTTCAGAGAATGGCACTCAGTGCAGTTTATAAATCATGGTCTCCATGTTTGATCTGCATTAAACTGTGACAAGATGCATTACTGTTATACATTGCATGCACAATAGAAAATTTGCATAAGTAATTTTAATCCTGGAAGATTAAAATTTGAGGGAAAAGTGGAAAATTATTTTATGGAATTAGAGTTTGAGATCTGGATTTAAAATAAATTGGTTTTCAATTCCAGCGCTTCTACTTATCGTCTATGTGGCAGGTTAAGCAAATTACTTAATCTTTCTTGACCTTAGTTACCCCATGTGAAAATGAGATAATGGAAGTACTTAGCCCTCAGGTTTTCCATACTGAATCATTATATTCACAGTATATGGCACCAAGACTGGTCTTTGGCAACCCATAGCAAATGATACCCACTCTTCTATTTATAAAAGTTTAGAAATCAAACTTTATAAGCAAGCAGTTTGTAGCCAACACTTTTATAATCAAGCAGCTAATTTTGGAATATCTTCTTTCTCATAAAAATCATATAGAGAAAATAAGGAGATATTTTACAAATCACAACTTGAAATTATATTTTCACTAAAACTAGGAGACTGAAAAAATCAGCAGACTCTCAGTTGTATATACAATCCATCAAAGGTGAAGCTACATGGGAAGCATGACATTGTGAGGGGACTATGGGGAAGGACAAGTTGGGCAGAGAAGTTTTAAAGGCTAGCGTGTCCATTCATCTCCAGCCAATAGTTGCTTCCCAAATGAGAACATTTCACTGAGAGGGAACCTATGTGAGCATAACTGAGATTGAACACCTCAAGATCACTGGAGAAGGAACAGAGAAGTAAGGCTCAGAAAAGGGCTCAGAAGCCCACAGGTGGCAGATAGCAAAATGTTTCAGTAAAAAGAGTTTCTAAGAATGCATTATGGTGGAAATAAGGCTGAGATGGGAACTCATAGATCCAGGATGGGAGAGGAATTTCACCTGAGCCAGGCTGTGCTCTAAGAGTCAGAGCAAAATTGGCTACAGAAAGGACAATACCTTAAGATATTTGCTGTAGGGGCAGAAGAGGGAACAGGAAGCTGCAAAGCTTGGAGTACTACCCTAGCATACCATGTATCTTCCATCCCGTCCTCCTATTAGAAGTCTAGAAAAATCCATCCCTTTTAAATATAAGTAACAGGAAATGAGGAAGCTTTGCCTACACACAAGAATACTATAAGATAAATGATGAACAAAAGCAACATATACTTCTACAGAAAAGGAATAAAACCTAACTGGAAATTATTTCCACAAAGCAGATGAAAATCATAGCCTAACATTATAAAAAGAATTAAAACAACAGAAAACTTACAGAATCAAATCCTTGAAAGAGCAATGATACGTATGCAGGAATATTACAAAGCATAAATCTAAGAACTCAAGAAAAGGTGACCAGAAAACAGGAAGTGCTGGCCTGAAAACAGAAAGCACACTAAGGGATACAGAAGAAATAAATAAAAAGCAATGTCTACAGAAACATGAGTAAAAAAAGAGATTCAAAAATAAAATTATTTCTTGTAGAAATTGATGATCATATATATGTGGGTAAAATGTAGATAAGCCTACAACATCTGGTCACACTGGTAAACAAATAAGTTATTAAATAATATTTGAATCATATCAAATCAACTAGAGAAAGATTGCATCTTCCTCCAAATGAGACACTGAGAGTGAGTAATAACTGCAAATATACTCATAAGTATTTCATAACACATACACACTTTCTTACACACACACACACACACACACACACACACACAGACACACAAAATCACCACATTCATTGGTCAGCTTGGGAGATGCAAAAAAATTCATTTCTTTGAAAATAAAAGTATTTGGTGTTTTTCTTACTTTTCCAGCACAAATGTTATCTTAAGGTATTTCTTTATAGCAGCATTCTAGGTAGTAAGTGAAGAAATAATAATAGAATTAAAATATCGTCTTTTTGTAACTATAATTGGAAAAAATAATGCCTATCAGTGGCTGTCACCATAACAGAAAATGCACCAGATAATTTGGGTCTTCTAGCAAAAGTGTACAATACCATTTATGAAGCCGTTTTGCTAAAAATGCAAATCAGGATACAATGAAAACTCTGTATCTAATCAACAATTTACATAAAACACAAGAGAGTGCAGAGCATGTTAAACTAAATAAGAGGGATGCAATTAGTCAAATCCAGATTGAGTGAAATACTACAAAGCAAACAATTCAGTGTTTTGCTTCCACAAAAATAGCCAGAAAACAAGAGTGGTATTCCATTGATAAAAAGAAAGTCAAAAGACATAAAGTTGCTATGTACAGGTATTTTTGGGAATATAATTCAAACAAACTATAACAAAACATTTATAAATAACTGAGGAAGTTTAAACATTGACAAGGTATCAAATGATATTAAAATATGCTTAATGTTTATTATTGATAACGATATCTTGTTTTTCAAGATTCTTTTGAGAGATACATTCAGAACTATCTATAGATGAAAAATATGATGACAGGGATCTGCTTCAAAGTAATTCAAAGGGTACAGGGGGGAAAGGGTATGTATTAGTCCGTTCATTCTCACACTGCTATGAAGAAATACCTGACACTCGGTAATTTATAGAAGAAAGAATTTTAATTGACTCAGTTCCACATGGCTTGGGTGGCCGCAGGAAACCTACAATCATGGCAGAAGGCGAACAATAAGCAGGCACCTTCTTCGGAGGGCCGCAGGACAGAGTGAGTTCAAGCAAGGGAAATGCTAGACTCTTATAAAACCGTCAGCTCTCAGGAGACTCACTGATTATCATGAGAACAGCATGGGGGAAACTGACCACATGATCTGATTGCTTACACCTGGTTCTGCCCTTGACACCTGAGGATTACAATTGGAGATGAGATTCTGGGTGGGGACACAGCGAAACTCTATCAGAGTGTTTATTAACAAAATAGCTGGGTGATTAGCTGTAACAACTGAAGGTCATTATACTGTTTTATAAAATTTATAACATTTTTCTTAAAATTATTAAAAAATTTTCTATATTAACTAACAATATGAATACTCCTGAAAGATATTTATTGTAGGAATTATATAGAAGTTTTCTTTAGGTTAGGGAAATTCTATATATTCCTAATTTACAAGATTTTTATTATAAAGTTGTGTTGCATTTTGTAAAAAAAAATGGTCTCTGCTTCTGTAGAGATATTAATATTTTCATATTTTGAGCCATTTATGTGGATTCTGTATATTTCCATGTCTTTTATATTTTTCCTATAGAGTTGTTTAATTATCTTCCAAAGATTAAGGCTAAACCATCCTAAAAGGAGCAAGAGAAAAGAAACTAATAACATACAATGGTGCTCCAATACATCTGGCAGCAGACTTTTCAGTGAAAACGTTACAGGTCCAGAATTGCTGTCCAAAATCCAAGGCCAGAAACTGGGGACCCCAAGAACCAGCTTGGTGCTCTACTCCAGTGTCACCAAACTAGTACCAAATGTGCAAGACAAATCCCTTTACTTTTCCTTCTTCTTTTCTGAAGAATAAGGAGTCTCGCACTATAACCACCACAGCTGGGAACGTGCCGGTTCTCATTTGGTGCCAGTACATCTCAGGGTCTCACCTAAGGCCCACGGTATACTACCTGGCTATGGCAGGGTATTTAACACTGGTACTGAAGCAAAGCTAGGTACTGGGACTCCTGTAGGAAATGCAGTTCTTGTGGCCTAGACTCCCTTTTAAGTTTACTTAGGGCCTGAGAGCTTTAGCCTGCAGTAGCAAGGCTTGCCAGAACTCATGTTCTGACAGCTGGGATGGACAATTCCTCTCTGGCTAAGGCTTGTCTAAATGCTCCCTCTATGGGCAGGTATCAGCTGAGTTCAACCTGGTTTTGCTTTGTGCTCTGACAGGGAGGTACTGAGTTCATTGCAAAGTCTCACAATTGTGTGCTCTCCCCTTCCCTCTCCCAGTGACAGATTCTCTTTTCATGCTACACATCCACTACTGGTGGTTGAGGGAGTGGTGGCACTATCAATTTAAGACTATGTTTCCTGCTCTCTTAAAGTGCCTCTTTTAGCCATATGAAGTTGAATGTAGGTACTGTGAGAGCTCACCTGATTTTTGCTTCTTATGAAAGTGTTTTCTGTCTGTAGACAGTTGTTAAATTTGGTATTCCTGGGAGGTGGGATCATCTGTGAATCCTTCTGTTTGGGCATCTTTCTCTGCCCCATCTCTCATATATTTTTCAAGGTTGAGTTATTCTTGATTCCTGAGAGAAACTCCGTATCCTCACCCTACTCACAGAATCCCTACAAAACTATAGAAATTAGGCAGAAAAAGGTTTAATATGTGACTAATTAGAGAGCTCAAGGAAGATCAAGACAATGCAACAAAATAAATATTCAAGACTAATTTTTTAAAATGCTCTTAAAAAGAAGATTTAAATATACACTTGAAAGGCAACACCATGCACCTATGGAAATGATCCAGAACAGTAAATTTTAACACATATCTTTCGAAAACATTGAACTTTAAAAATGAGGAAGGAATTTTATGGCCACTAAGATAAAATGCAAAGGTAACAAAAATTGGGTTGGCATCATCTTTTTTTCAATAGCATCATTAAATGACAGAAGACATTAAAGTTATTTCTAAGGGAAAATGTGAGCCAGTGGTTGTGGATCCAGGCAAGTAGTCCTTCAAATCTAAAGACAACAGAGAAAGAATTTTAAGATTTTAAGAACTAAGATGATATAATTTCCATGTGCCTTTTCTGAGTAAAAACTGCAGGATAAACTTTGGCTAACTGGAGATGATTAGGAAAACTTTGGCAAAGTCTATTGACAAGTAGGTACACATACATACATACATACATATATATACAAAATTAAGACAACAGTATGAAAATCATGTCACAATATTTTAATATTATATGTTCTGAAATTAGATATAGTACAATTAACAAAAATGGGATAAAAAAGGAGAGAGAAGTAGAATAAACTTACAGATGACCTCATGTGTAAGAGCTCTAAATCAAAAGATAAAATATTATGTTGATAAATCAAATAATAATGTGCAACCTTAGGAGATCCATAGAGTTCTACAGATTATCTGACAGATACTAATGTGTTAAAGGCATTAAATGCAGCCATTCAGCAATGTGGTTTCTGAAAAACACAATATTGAGAGAGTGATTTCAAGTTATAGTAATAATCACAGATAAAGATATGAAAGACCATGTGCTAACATGACTTTTTTTTTCTTTTTTTTTGCTAATTATGTGATTTTAAGCAAGTAACCTATTTTTTAGTTTACAAGTAGTCCATTGTGGAAGACCACAGAGGTAAAGTGCCATTCTTATCACATCATATATAAAGCAAATACAGTCAACATGATGTACTTATTACTGTTGTTGTTGACCTTAAATCATCTGGCTGAGGTAGTTTTTAACAGGTTTCTCTACTGGATACTCTTTTTCTCTTCTTTTCATACAGTATTCTTTGCAATGAGGTGACTATGCGCACACCACACTTAAGGAATGGAAGTTATTTTTCACTTTTCTGAGGCCAGAAAAATATATATTTTTATATATATATATTTTTATATACTCATGTTCATTTTATAAATATATATTTTTATATATGCGTGTTTCAGTATGCCAATTGCATTTTTCAGCTCCAGAATTTCTACATTTATATATATATATATACACACACACACACACACACACACACACACACACATATACACACATATAAAGTTTGGGGAGAAAAGACAAATTTCCCATGCAGAATAATTTCAAATAATTTGTGTGTAACATACATATATATATATATATGTGTGTGTGTGTGTGTATGTATATATATATGTATATACATGTGTATATATATGTTCTATTTTTAGTGTATATATTTCTATTTTTATCTTATTGTACTAAGTCTTGAAAAGTTGCTTTTGTTATTACATTTTATTGGTTCATCATTTAGTTTTTCTACTTAGGATGAGAGTAGTTTACACACCACAGTTATGTCACTATATTCTGTTTTATTCTGTGTACTTATTATTACCAGTGAGATTCATACCTTTGGGTGATTACTTATTGCTCATTAATGTCCTTTATATATATATATATATATATATATATATATATGCACACATATACACACACACATATAAAAAATTGATACAAAAAAGGGTTAAATAGGAGTATGTGTTAAAATTCTGATACAGCTCTATATGTACAATGGAATAGAACAATTAAGTTCTAAACCTGATAGTGGGAATCAGGTTTCTCACTATTGGAGTGGGAGTTTACAAATAAGCAAAGGGAGGTGCTATAGTTCCAGATGTCAGTACAAATTTATGTTTAGCTTATTATAAATACAGATGGCTACATAAATATGGATATATGTATACATAATGATTACTATACACATATATATTTCCTTTGCATTATCAGCTGAGAGAGCATAGAAGTAACTATACCCCAGTAGCAACGAGCACACCTAGGTACTGGATCCTAATTTCTAATACCATACTTCAATAAAAGAAACACAGTCTCCTTAGAGAAATGTTTGGTATTAGAATTGAAGTGGAGAATATACAAGATGAGCCTGGAGTATCTCATGGTGCTAATAAACAAGGAAGAACTCTCTCTCTCTCTCTCTCTCTCTCTCTCACACACACACACACACACACACAATAATGGGGGCATGTCAGAGGGATACAGACACAGGAGCTAACTGAAAGAGTTCCCAATGCCAAAGAAGGAACAATATGGGCAATTGGATCATACATCAAATGATAAAATAAATATCCCAGGGTCCATACTAATGTAAATAATTGAATACATAAATAATCTGGGGAGAAAAGACAAATCTCCCATGCAGAAGAATTCCAAATAATTTGTGAGTGTGTATATACATATATATGTGTGTATATATATGTGTATGTGTGTATACACGTGTGTATATATATGTGCATATGTAGCCATGTGTATCTATAAGCTAAATGTAAATTTATACTGCTATCTCAAACTATAATTCCTTACCACATGGATCATTATAGCTTCCTCCTTTTGTTTATTTATAAACTCCAACTCCAATAGTGAGAAATCTGATTCTATCTACCATTCATTCAGTTGTTCAATTCTAGTGTATATATATATATAGATTTATCAGAATTTTTAACACATATTGCCATACATTTAACCCTTTTTGTTAATAATTTTTTCAAGATTATCTATGTAAAGTCTTTCACATCATGGTCTGGTAACAGGTAATGTTCAATTAGTGATAGCAGTGATCAGAGTTTGAAATACTTTAGTAGTCTTGAGTCAAAGTTCTAGTGAAAAGTTTCAGAGTAGACTCTCTCATGCATACTCTCATGACCATTTTTTCCCCTGTAATTAGTGAGCAGCCACAAGACAATTCCTGCTCCTTCCACTGTGGGCTCTCCTTGAGGTCGCAGCTCACTGCCTTTTTAGGTGCTTGTACCTCTGTGCTGCAGGGTACAGCCCTCAAGACAGTCATGACAGTGTTCCAGGGGGCTTCTGTCACCCCCAGAGCCTGCTCAGGCATCCAGAAATCTTCCTGTCAATGCCTGGCACCAGGTTAATTTGGGAGCCACTCCTAAGAGCATGGAAATGGGCTTTCCTAGACTAATTGACCCTCTAGGGAGGTTGAGCATCTCTACATTCCCATATCTTGAGTACCACTGGTGTCATCAGCAGAATCCCACCTGTGACGCACAGTGTGCTGTTTGGCAAAGCTTCTGGCATTGGCTGAGTTGCAGATAGCAGGAGCGCTCTCAGCAGCTCCTTCTGGCCTGCCTGTGGTGGTTAGATTCTGGCTTAGCATCCCTGGAGTGTGACAGTCAGGGCCACAAATGCGCTGGGATAGGACTTAAGCTCCGAACTCTCTGCTTGTGATCATGCCACCCAGACTAAAGTACAGTCCGTTTCCCTCATTCACTGTAGTTATGTTCTATGAAGTTGCTGTGAACACTGTATTAGCAAACCACTGCTCCTAGTGAAAATACAGAGTTAGGTTCCTGCCAGCCTCTGGTCACAACATTTCCTCAGTGGATCCAATACATAGCCTTGTTTTATGAGTGTTTCCAACTACTTAAATAAGAAGACAATTTATTTCCTATATAGGGTTGATTCATTTACCATGAAGTCATGGCAAACAGCAGTTTGGAGGAAGTTTGTCTAACACATCTAGTTTTCTCTGTAAGGTGCATCCCAGCTTTCCCAGGCCTAGGAACAATAACCAGCACTTCAACCCTATGTTTGAGGGCCATTTTGATGGCAAAATTACCATCAAAAAGCACAAAAATGTAAAAAATAAATCAAATCACTGAATGAACTGCAAAACATTTATAGTCTGTGAGCCAAAACAAGAAGGGTGAGTGGGAGCTTGTTCTACCTCACCTGAGAATGGGTGCTTTTGACACCTCAAATTTTTTGCCACACTATGCATGTCTGTGAATGGATGCAAAGGGCCATGAATGCTGATGTGGGGGTTACAAACAAATTTTAGAGAATAGGCCAATTCACAAATACAGAATTCATAAATAATGAAGATAGGCTTTACTAAAATAATAACAGACATTAGAGCAGTGGGGAAGAGGGCTCAGAAACAGCTGTCAGAATAAATGAAGACATTTTTCTCTCCGTAAGTCCAGTCTTATGAGTAATGGGAGCCTGACTAATGGCAAATACATCCCTTACAGGAAAAGAGCAAGGGTGTCACAAATTCTGAAAAAGAGAACAAGTTATAGAGCAAGATATGTCACAGTGAGGATGGGCGACATTATAAACAGAGAAGACAAGTTATCTGAGTGGGTTTGACACCCTACAGAGATGTGATTGCTTTTTTTCTGTCCTGCTTACTCTCAGGTTTTTGCTCACGTTCTGACTGCACTTGGCATGCTGAAGTCCTAAGTGAGGTCCAAGATGGTTTATTACTAAACTACTTTCAGATTAGATGGCATAACCTACCTACATACTACAATGCTTGCATATATGTCTGCTTCACTGGGAGCCAATCAAAATACAATGAACCTGTGCTTTTGCAGTAACATATGAGAAAATGTCACTATTTTCCAATGGAAGAAATTAAAGATAAATATGTCACCAAATCAAACTCTGAGCAAGTTTAAGTCCAGGTAAAGGGCTTTCTAGGGCCCTGCAGACACTACTTTCTAAATATCTCTGAGGTCACAGAGGTCCTCTAATTCCATTTCTAGTGATATCTAGTGACAGAAGTTTCATGGCATTCAGGCAATTTAGGGAACACTCAGCCAGATGATATGGGAGTATTCATGATGAGATGCCTGGAGCTGAGGTAACACCCAGCTGTGATTTTATTTCCCTCTGTTTGGATAATACAATTCATTCTTATTGCATTCGCTGAAATAGACTGCCAAAGGAATGGCCAGTTTGAAAGAACACATGTTAAAAAAATCAACATTCCAGGACTCATATTGTGATCAATTCAGCAAGAACATATTTCGGAATAGCCAGAATAAAACATCAGTAAGTCAAGGAGAGAAGATTTGGTCTTGCCAGATTGTGGCATCATCTCACATAAACACACAAAACTGTGCAAACAAGTTTGGGGGTGAGACTTGCATTTCTGAATTTCTGAGTAATGACAAATGCAAGCACCATACACTCCCCGCTGCAGCACCAATCTTTCAGTAGCTTCCAATTATTTCTGTTTTCTCCCTTCTGCCTTTCCTCTTGTGGAAGTTTTCTACTTGCGCAAAAGAAGAAGAAGCCAGATTGGTTTCATTTTAAGATTTTACTACTAGTTAACATATATGCCCCTCAGACAATGGCTTCGACTCATAAAGAGCTTTGACCATATTTCCTACCAATATGAATGTGATTATTCAAAATGAAGAATGCTGCTATTGTCATATTTCTGACAAAACTATTAGTAAATATTACATAGATGATTTCTGCAATAGGGTCTGCTTCTTTTCTTTTCTTGATCAAACATTGAACAAATATTCATTATATTCTGTAATTGCATTCGTTGAAACAAACTGCCAAAGAAATGATCAGATAGGATATAAGGTGCTAAGGAAACAATGACAAATAATGCATTCATAGTTTACTGAGAAAGACAGATGAATACACTATAATGGTGTAGAATAAGTGCAGTACTAAAAGTTAAGTGTAAGGTACTACAGAATCACATAAGAGGGACACTAGTCTGGAGGGGCATGATCAGAAAAAGCTTTGCAGAGGAAGCAGATAAACTGAGATATGAATATTAAGGTGTTAGCCAGATCAAGGTGATGGGTGCTTGTCCAGATTGGTGAAGGTGTATCATACAAAGGGACAGCTTTCCTAGAAGAAATTAAAAGTGGGGAAGACAAGGAAAGGACAACAAAGGTTTTCGTGTGTGTGTTTGCTCTGTTTTTTGAGACAGGGTCTCACTGTCCTCACTCTGTCACCAGGCTGGAGTGGAGTGGTACAATCTCAGCTCACTGCAACCTCTGCTGCCTGGGTTCAAGCAATTCTCCTACCTCAGCCTCCTGAGTACCTGGGACTACAGGCATGCTCCACCATGCCCAGCTAATTTTTATAATTTTAGTAGAGACGAGTTTCACCATGTTGGCCAGGATAGTCTCGATCTCTTGACCTAATGATCCGCCCACCTTGGCCTCCCAAAGTGCTGGGATTACAAGTGTGAGCCACTGCACCTGGCCCAGGACAGAGAATTTTTGAGAGATAGGGCAAGACAGTATATGGCCATGCAAGCCATGTCAGGGAATTTGAACTTATACAGAAGAACAATGATGACTCTATTAAAGAGAGTAATGTAGTTGGACTTGCATTTTAGAAAGATCACTCTGACAGCAATATTTGTTTTAACATGTCACTTCTGTCATGCCAAAGTTTTCAGTTGAGTGGATTCTATGCAGAATTTAGGCAGAGATAAAGATGAAAAATTCAGGGTTTGCCATAACTCACCTCATCAATTTCATCTACTTCTAAAGCATATCCAGTAGCATTAATATAGGAGATTCCCGGAACAAATCCTGGCTACTTATATCTTAATAAAAGCAAAGTGATGGAGGGGCCTTAGTTTAAGGACCCCTTTCATGATTCCTTTATTTTATTAAATCCTCTACCACTTGATCCTCCTTTATTAATTTTTCCATATTTTTTCCAGATGAGATATAACTTTTAATTGTTCCATATATGGCAACAATGTCATGCTTTCTGACCATGGAAAGTATTCTTTTCTGATTTTTCCTATGGAAAAATGTGGAAGAGAAAAAGCAAAATGTGGAAGAGAAAAAACAAAATGTGAACAATTAGCAGAAATATTGATGATCTCTATACTGTCACTCAAAAAATTTCTCAGTTAGCTATTCCTGTGTTTCAAGTTATCTGCCAGGAAGTTATAAATATCCCATGTAAACAGATATCTACAAATGCAGTTTAGAACTTTATTGAGCTGAATTTGGAAAGCTAGAATTTACATTTTTGAATTGATATAATCTATCTACAATGGAACCAGTTAGTGGATTCACTGAAAAAAAATGTATAAAGGGATCTGTAGTGTGATTTACTTATTCCTTTTTAAAAATATGATTAAATATGACTAAGGTTAAAAATGTGACAAGTAGAGGGTCATTTCTTCTCTTATAGTATATCATAACTCTGGCAAGGCAGTTACAGATCACAGCTGCCTAATTTGCCCTTTTGTTCTTAAGTTGGTGGAGGCAGACAGTGGATCAACAGAAGGAAAGTTTCTATGGAAGGAATCTCAGAACAAGCTTCACACTATTTGACTCTAACATTTCCTTTTTATGATTAACAACTACAAAATTATACATTACATTTAAAAATCATTAGAAACCACTTTTTAGAGTTACACTAATGCATATTTATTCTGTCACTGAGGATAGTGGCTTCCTACTATTACAAAATATTCTTCATCCCTTCTTGTTATTTCATTTCCTTGATGCTTGAGTTAGTGTTTCCAGTTTCTACTTACTGCTCCCATGAGCTGAACTGAGAAAACTCTTGTTGTAATCTGACTCCATGTTCTAGCTAGAGATTATCAAGAGGAGGCTACAGGGATCAAAGAATATTACTTTGTTTATTAGATGGGAAGGAACAGGGAATTATCAGAGTGGTGGCAGGACCTCTTAAGGCTGGAGTAATTAATAGAAACAAAAAAGACAGTATGTGTCAGCCAGGACAAGAGTAGTTGTAAAGATAAAAGCAACCATCATAACAAAGTAGAGCTGGTACCTGTTTGGTATAGGGGAAATCCAAAAACAGACTGGAAACAGAAGAGGCCACAGATCTGCTATGAACAAGTTGGTCATTCACCACTGTGTATTGCGAAAATAATGGTGGAGTGAAAGATCTCCCATAATGAAATAAAGCCGAAAGAAGACAGAGAATTTCAGTCATTTATTCTAGAATTTCTCATTTTTTTTCTTTGATGAAACAACTTGAAGGTGTAACTCTTCTTATTTAATTGACAAATAAAAATTGTATACATCACGTACATGTTGTTTTGAAATATATATACACTGTGTGACGGCAAAATTGGCCTAATTAACATTCACATTACCTCTCATAATTTGTGTTTTGACGTGAGAACACTTAAAATCTACTCTCAGCAATTTTCAAGAATACATTGTTATTAACTGTAGTCACCATGGTGCACAATATATCTCTTGAACTTAATTGCTCTCATATAACTGAAATTTTGTTTCCTTTGACCAACATCTGCCCAACCCTCTCCCTCCCCAATCCCCTGGTAACCAACATTTACAGGCTTTATTTCTGTAACTTCACTGTTTTAGATTCCACATGTAAGTGAGATCATTCAGTATTTGTCTTTCTGTGCTTGGTTTATTTCATTTAACACGTCTTCCCAGTCTATCCATGATGTTGCCAGTGAGAGAATTTCCTTCTTCTTGAATGCTGAATAGTATTCCATTGTGTACATATACATAATTTTTTCTCTATCCATTCATATGTGATGGACACTTAGGTTGATTCCATATCTTGGCTATTGTGAATAATGCTCCAACGAACATGGAAGTTCAGATATCTCTTCAATATACTTATTTCAGTTCCTTTAGATATATACACAGTAGTGGGATTTCTGGATCGTATGGTAGTTCTATTTTTAGTCTTTGAGGAATCTCCATACTGTATTCTATAGTGACTGTAGTAATTTATCTTCCCATCAGCAGTGTGCAAAGATTCCCTTTTCTCCACATCCTATCACTTATTGTCTTGTTATTTTGATGATAGCCATTCTAAGAGGTGTGAGGTGACATTGCATTGTAGTATTAATTTGCATTTCTCTGATGATTAGTGATGTTGACCATTTTTTCATGTATCTGTTGGCCATTTGTATGCCTCCCTTTAAAAAGTACCTGTTCAAATATTTTAACCATTGTTTTAATTGGGTTGTTTTATTTTCATGTTTTTTGAAATCCTTATATATTTTGAATATTAGCCTTTTATTTGATATATGGTATAAAAATATTTTCTCCCATTTGTAATTTGTCTCTTCACTTTTTTGTTTTTCCATTTTTTTGTTTTTGCTATGTGGTACCTTTTTTGTTTGATGTAGTCCTATTTGTCTATTTTTGCTTTTGTTGCCTGTGCTTCTGGGTTCATAATCAAAAAAACAATTGCCTAGACCAATGTCACAGAGTTTTTCCCTTATATTTTCTTCTAGTAGTTTTACAATTTCAAGGCTTATATTTAAATCTTTCATTTTTCTCATTTTTCCAGCTTATGGGTACTTCAGTGGAGGGACTGCTTCTTTGAGCCCTTACTCTGCCATTTTTTTCAACTTTTATATATTCAGATTTACTATCCTGAAATACTTTAATGAGAATGCCTCATTTGCTGAAACAATAATCAATTACTCACAAATTGTGCCCATCTTCTTTTAGCTGACAATCAAATCTTAAGAGTTATAAAAGAGAATTTCTTCTTGCTGCTCTGATGAAAGAACCCGATAATCCAGCTAGACTCAAATACTCATTATTCTATGATGACACATTGTTCTTACTGTATTAATTTCTATTTTTTATGTTGTTTACCTTGTCTAGAATTAAATCCTTATCATTCCTTTATTAATATTTGCCCATCTTTAATGCTGATTGGCCTCCTCCACTTTGTTGTCTTACCTGCTCAACCCAGTTCTCCTTAAGGTATGACTTAATTTCTGCCATTTTGTGAGTCCTACCACATACTGTCATATAGAGTCAATTCCTTTTGTTTATTTCTGATCATATTCTTGGGGGACATTGATCTTGAGAGTAAAAAGGAGCTAAAGTATTCATTGCTTTATGTCTTCCAGTTTACACTCATAATACTTTGACTAAAAATTTGGTCTTCCATTTTCACATCTAAATTTGTGATTAATATTACATTCATCCAAGTGACCTAATATTTTGAATATGTATCCAAAGGATTATAGCATTCCATTATAAAGACACATGCACATGTATGTTTATTGTGGCATTGCTCACAATAGCAAAGACTTGGAACCAACCCAAATGCCCATCAATGACAGCCTGGATAAAGAAAATGTGGCACATATACACAATGGAATACTATGCAGCCATAAAAGAGAATGAGTTCATGTCCTTTGCAGGGACATGGATAAAGCTAGAAACCAACATTCTCAGCAAACTGACACAAGAATGGAAAACCAGACACCACATGTTCTCACTCATAAGTGGATGTTGAACAATGAGAACACATGGACCCAGGAAAGGGAACATCACACAGTGGGTCCTGTCGGAGTGTGGGGGGCTAGGGGAGGGGTAGCGGAGGTGTAGGGGGATAGGGGAGGGATAGCATTAGGAGAAATAATTAATGTAGATGACGGGGTGATGGATACAGCAAAACAACATGGCACATGTATACCTATGTAACAAGCCTGCACATTCTGTACATGTACTACAGAACTTAAAGTATAATAAAGTATAATAAAAAATATACATATTTTGAATATGTGGTTCTCTCATTAAGTGAAGAATTGGGATGTATATTACAAGTTTCTTATAGGACAAAAACAAATTGCTGTGTCACCATTTAGAATCTTGTCTCAAAACATTTTTAATATTAGGAGATAGTACAAGAGAGTTGGAGACTGTTCAGTTGTAGAATGCATCTTACATCCCTCAATATTTGCATGGTGCTAAGGATCAAGAAATCCAAAAGGTCTTCTTGATTGTCAGTCATCATTAGTTATCAACCCACCTTTTAAACTCAAAACTGTCTCACTGACACAACTCCAAGAGCTTATGCAGTTATAATTTTTAAAAAGCAGAGAGTTTTTAAATAACTAAGTTACATATTAACCAATAAAGACTATTAGTAAGTTAATTCTAAAATATGTGCTGCTTAACTGCAAATACCTGTCAAGTGGTGATCTTCTTTGATATTGTTGAAATTTTATTCTGTGTTTCACAGTTCAGTCCCAGTCCAAAGCATATGAGTTCCAGTGTAGTACTGGGTAATTATCACAAACAATTGTTGCTAATTCTGCTGGCTGTGCTACTTTAATAATCTCTCTCCACTGAACCATAATAAATAATTGTGTTCTCTGTGCTTCTCATATTGTATTCCATAACCAAAAAAATAAACCTACATATGCTTTTAAATATCTTATGGTATGTTTTATCTAGAATTCTATATCAAAATGCTGTTACTTTTATGATTTCTCATAAATATGTTCACATGCTCAAATTGGCCATTTCTCACAAAACCACTTTTTGTTTTTGAATGATTTTAGTTTTACTTAAAATGTTGTTAGGAATCTGACATAGGCTTCTTAAAAACATTGTGGGTTCATATTATTGAAGTTGCTAAAGAAAAAGGTATGTTGCCAACAATCAGGCTCTATAATGAAAGCTATTTACCATTAGTTGGAGAATTTGAGTCACCTTATGTATGCAGAAAATTGATACCTCTCAGTAGTTCAAGACTTTGACCCAGCTGTTAAGGATAGCACTGAGTGTGAATCATTAGGAGCACTTGTTCTTCACAAAATATAGAGAAGTGTTGTAACTAAATTAACACCGTATCTCTAAATGACATTTAGGAACAGTAGAGAACTTACTGTGTCAGAAACTACAAAAACATGCTAGGGTAACCCAGGCAAGGACAGAAGGATTTCAGTTTACAGAATAATAATATCAGAGTGAGAACAGGTTCAAAAGAAATATAGATTCCTAAGTCAGCATTGCTCATCTGTCATTTAATAGATACTACCCTGCTCTATTATTTGTCATTTTATATATACTTCATATCTTATTGACAAGAATATGAAGTCTGTTGTATTAACCTGAATGATGAAAGGATGAACCTCATGGCAAAGTTTTTTTTTTTCTTTTCATTTTTTTTTTTTTTTTTTTGAGACATAATCTTTGTGTCTACCAGGCTAGAGTGCAATGGCGTGATCTCGGCTCACTGCAACCTCTGCCTCCCGGGTTCAGGTGATTCTTCTGCCTCAGTCTCCCAATTAGCTGGAACTACAGGTGTACATCACCACGCCCTGCTAATTTTTGTATTTTTAGTAGGACGAAGTTTCACCATGTTGGCCAGGCTGGTCTCAAACTCCCAACCTCAGGTGATCCACCTGCCTCGGCCTTCCAAAATGCTGGGATTATAGGCATGTGCCACCACGCCCAGTCGCAAAGTTTTAAAATACCTAAATTTATGTTAAAGTTAAGCAAATCCATGACTCTCAAGGGCCAGTTAGGACCAAAATCTGCTTAGTCAGATTTCCCTTTATATTATAACTGTTAGGCAAAGAACAGATCGAAAATGTATATATTTAGGGGCATGAACTCTTACACATTGTGGAAGGTGTAGGCCTTGTCTTCTCGGAATTCAACACAACTGTATTTACTGTTCTGGGGAGATGCATATCATGGTAAGTATGATTCCTTCTGGATGTCTTTATTTTCCAACATCATGCCATGGCAACTCAATTCAATTACCATTCTTGAAAATGGGCAGGACATCTGTTTCTTTTGCACAGATTCATTTATAGTTTCTTTGTAAGCAAAGGCAGTGTTACTGATATGTTTCTTACAAACCCACCCAATTTAACTTTACAGATGTTCTCAACCCTTATGCTAGATGCTGTGTATTAACAGACTAGAACAAAACTCCCAATTTCCAAGGTGGTTTCATTGTTTTTGAATCAGAGATATTAAAGAAATTAACACTTTTGTGAGAGCTAAAGACCTGTCACTCTCTATTTAAGTATTATTAAGAGCCCGAGGCTTACATAACATTAAGTGAGTAAGTATCTTCTAGAAACTTCACTAAGCTAGCTGATTTTATTAACCTGGATCATTATATGGGCATAAATTGGAAATATGTTTGTTGTCTTGGTTACAATGACTTGGAGATGAACATCTATCCCAAAAGGGCCCTTTCTAGGATTGTCCTCTAATTAGCATGATTGAACATCCTTGATAATGCTGAGAAGCACTAAATATTTAATAGTTTTTCAGGTAATGACAAAAGTAATCATTCTGTGACAAGAATGTACTTCAGAAGTGCAGACAGGCAGGATGAGTAAAAAGCCTGTAATCATCATATGAAGGAAAAATGAAAGTTCAATGTTCTCATTGATTTAATGAGGACAGTCATTCTATTGATTGATTGCTTCATCTTTCATTGTCTTCTTTCAAACCTTTCACGTGTCATTATATAGAAGCGGTTTAAAACCGTCATCTAAGACAATGCCAAACCCATTCTTCCCAAACAGGGTCAGATACTCAATTTCTAAATCCCTGAAAGGGTAAGGCTTTGAGGTTTTTGTTCAGGTTTAAGCAATTCAGAGACTGGTAAGGAAAGTGAAGATAATTTAGACTAAATAAAATTTGTATTGCTCTTGTGGGAAAGAAACACAAATGGCTCAACAATTTTATTAAGGTTTAAGATTTTTTAAAAGAATCTTAATGATTCTTTTGCATTTATTTTTTTACCTAATATGAAACTACTTAAAATATATTCCCAGTAGGAGAGACAGAAGTGATAATAGGGATAAACCAGAATATAAAGAACACTACTGGGAAAATCATTGCCTACAGTTGTACATACAATTTAGACAGTAAGTGGTAGTTTTGGCTTGTGGAAATTGCATATGTTGCTTAGCAAAAGTCACATTCATTTCTCCTTTCAAGAAAGTAAGTAAACCTCTGAAACCACCTGCAGTATCTTACAAATAAAATCATTGTAAAATATTTATAAAGTTGAGAAAAGTCCCTTTTCTGTACTTCAGTCAGTAGACTAAAACATAGTGTTTTTCATTTTTCTTTTTCAATTTTTTAAACCGGAAACACTGATTCATGCACCCCAGTGCCTGCAAAGTACTTCATGTAACAATTTGTCTCAACATATTTATTTACAAGCAGGTCATATGACATATAGGTGGATGCTCTGACTTTTATTGTTGCTTGAGGGAGATTTTGACAGAGCACAGTCAGTTCCTACTTGGACAGCAAATTCTGGCAATGGAAACTCCTGCTCAAAGACATTTCAAATTTACTAAAAAAAAAATGTTGCTGTGAATGGTAGACATCTGTATCCTCCCCCAAACGTCTGTATTATCTAAATAAACCAAAAACTGGTTTTTTTTTTGAAAGGGAAAGCACTAGAAACTATTCTAGCTCTAACAAACTTACAGAATAATTAAATATTTTTTTTTGTAATTTGGAATTTTTTATAATCCTATTTTTTCCAACTTCTGCAATATTTCTAGCATCAGATTAAATACCTCCCGAAGAAAATTTCCAAAATATGGCATAGCAACACTGGATGTGGAAAGAAACAGTGAAGAAAACAATTGTTATGCTGTGCCTATGTTGGGTCATGTCTTCCCAGTTATCAGACAATCTCCCACCATGTCAAGTTCATGATTATCTCAATAGATACAGAGAAGGCCTTTGACAAAATTCAACAGCCCTTTATGCTAAAAACTCTCAATAACCTAGGTATCAATGCAATGTACTTCAAAATAATAAAAGCTTTTTATGACAAACCCACAGCCAATATCATACTGAATGGGCAAAAACTGGAAGCATTCACTATGAAAACTGGCACTAGACAAGGATGCCCTCTCTCACCACTCGTATTCCACACAGCATTGGAAGTTCTAGCCAGAGCAGTCACGCAAGAAAAAGAAATAAAAAACAGTCAATTAGGAAAAGAGGAAGTCAAATTGTCTCTATTTGCAGATGACATGACTGTATATTTAGAAGACCCCATTGTCTCAGCCCAAAATCTCCTTAAGATGATAAGCAACTACAGCAAAGTCTCAGGATACAAAATCAATGTGCAAAAATCACAAGCATTCCTATACACCAATAACAGACAAACAGAGAGACAAATCATGAGCGATTGCTACAAAGCTAATAAAATACCTAGGAATACAACTAACAACAGACGTGAAGGACCTCTTCAAGGAGAAGTACAAACCACTGCTCAAGGAAATAAGAGGGGAAACAAACAGATGGAAAAACATTCCATGCTCATGGCTAGGAAGAATCAACATTGTGAAAACGGCCATAGTGCCCAAAGTAATTTATAGATTCCATGCTATCCCCATCAAGCTACCATTGACCTTTTTCATAGAACTGGAAATAAACCACCTTAAACTTCATATGGAACCAAAAAAGAGCCCATATAGCCAAGACAATCCTAGGCAAAAAGAATAAAGCTAGAGGCATCATGCTACCTGACTTCAAACTATACTACAAGGCTACAGCAAGCAAAACAGCATGGTACTGCTACCAAAACAGAGATATAGACCAATGGAACAGAACAGAGGCCTCGGAAATAATACTACACATCTACAACCATCTAATCTTTGACAAACCTGGCAAAGATAAGCAATGAGGAAAGGATTTCCTGTTTAATAAATGGTGCTAGGAAAACTGGCTAGCCATGTGCAGAAAGCTGAAACTGGACTCCTTCCTTACACTTTATACTAAAATTAACTCCAGATGGATTAAGGATTTAAACATAAGAACTAACACCATAAAAACCCTAGAAGAAAACCTAGGGAATACCATTCAGTACTAGGCATAGGCAAGGACTTCATAACTACAACACTAAAAGCAATGGCAACAAAAGCCAAAATAGACAAATGAGATTTAATTAAACTTAAGAGCTTCTGCACAGCAAAAGAAAATATCATTAGAGTGAACTGCCAACCAAAAGAATGGGAAAAAAGTTTTGCAGGCTACCCATGTGACAAAGAGCTAATATCAGAATCTACAAAGAATCAAAACAAATATACAAGAAAAAAATAACCCCATCAAAAAATGGGCAAAAGATATGAACAGACACTTTTCAAAAGAAGACATTCATGCAGCCAAGATACATATGAAAAAATGCTCATCATTGCTGGTCATTAGAGAAATGCAAATCAAAACCACACCATACCATCTTATGCTATTTAGAATGGCGATTATTAAATCTGGAGACAACAGATGCTGGAGAGGATATGGAGAAACAGAAATGCTTTTACACTGTTGGTGGGATTGTAGATTAGTTCAACCATTGTGGAAGACAGTGTGGCAATTCCTCAAGCATCTAGAAATAGAAACTCCATTTGACTCAGCAATTCCATTACTGGATATATACTCAAAGAGTTATAAATTGTTCTATTATAAAGACACCCTGCACATGTATGTTCATTGCAGCACTGTTTACAACAGCAAAGACTTGGAACCAACCCAAATGCCCATCAGTGATAGACTGGATAAAGAAAATGTGGCACATATACACCATGGAATACTATGCAGCCATAAAAAGGATGAGTTCATGTCTTTGCAGGGACATGGATGAATCTGGAAACCATCATTCTTAGCAAAATGACACGAGAACAGAAAACCAAACACCACATGTTCTCATTCATAAGTGGGTGTTGAACATTGAGAACACATGGATACAGGGAGGGGAACATCACACACTTGGGCGTATTGTAGGGTGGGAGGGTCAGGGGAGGGATAGCATTAGGAAAAATACCTAATGTAGGTGATGTGGGGAAGGATGCAGCAAACCAATATTTCATGTGTCTACCTATGTAAAAATCCTGCACGATCTGCACATGTACCCCAGAACTTAAAGTATAAAAAAAAATTAAAAAGAAGTATTTAATGTAGATTTGGAGCTTGTAACATATTTAAATACCTCAAGATGTTTCCTTCATTGTTACAGTTTAAATAAACCTTAAAATATAATTAAAAAATTTAAAAGAAACCATCACACTGTGTACAGCAAAGCTGACATCTGGCCGTGTATCTACCCAAGGAAACATGGGCTGGAAATGCTAGATTATATTTATCTCGCCTGTGTTCTTCCATCCACTATTTTCTATCACTCTTTTGACCCATTCCTATCTACTGCCTACTGTATCTCTATTTTTCAATCCGGATTCTTTGAATCCTCCTGTCTCTTCTCCACCACTCAATTTCAATTTTAACAAGTGCTAATATTCTGTCTAATACTTGACCCAGATTCTTACTCCTTGCTTGGACAACACAGAGATGCATTCTGGCTGCTCTACAATTTTAAATTTTTACAGCTCAGAGTTTTCACAGTTCTGCTCCAACTCTAGAGACAGGGAGGCTGGCTAGAGTCGTGTGGTATACTAAGTGTGATCTGAGGACCATCAGCATGGGCATCTGCTAAGAGCTTATTAGAAATAACAAATCTAAGAACTCACACCATACTTAGGTCATCAGAATCTGCCTATATATGTTTTAACAAGATTCTCAAGATGGTTCCATCTGTGCATTAAGCATAAGTATCAGAAGCACTGGACTAGATCAGTTGTTCACAAGATTATTAACAGCACATGTTTTCTAATAAAACAAACATTTAATATATGTGCCCCCAAAATATGAATATAGCAGAATGTCTCTGCTAAAAAAGAAAACTTCCCTGAATTTTAGTGTTTCTTCAAGAAGCCACTGCCTTCTCTGACATAGAAATGTATATGATGTAAAAATAGGAAATGTTTGCTTTTATTTTCCCCAGAAATACTTTACTCTTTGCATACCATGAGAATTAGATCTGCAGTCATTTGCCTAGTTAATTGATCTGGTCTGAAAAGGTAAAAGAAATCTCTCATCTCCCCTAGAGGGCTAATGTTTGCATAGCTGATGAGGTCCCCTTGTTAAGTTCCCAAGGTACCAGAAAGACTGCAATAGCTATCTCTTTGGGTATTTACATTTCCAGGAGTACTGAGGCTGGAGAATTTGCAGACATCTCTAAGTCCCAAATTCTGAGACACATGTAGCCCGCTGGCTCCTGCAAACATTTTATTTGCATATCAATGAGTTGGAGTTAGGATTCAGACCTATTAATTTTCCAGGAATACCCTTTCAAGAGGGGTAGGGAAGAGCTGCTTCTTCCTCTTTATAAGCAAAGAGAAATATTTTTTCCATTATCTTGTCCCTTGCCTATGGAATGCTTAGCTACTTGTATAAGACAATTGGCCTTATTCTTAACTTGTAACCCCAGAGTTAAGTCCTGAGGCAAGGTAGAGCAGAGAATGAACTTATAATTAGCAAATTTATCTCTGATCTAGAATACCTTTTCTGTACTTTCAGAATAAAATGAATAAACATGAATATTGAAAACCCAACAGTCACATTGGAGGTTTTGACTGAGGTAGCAGGATGCAACAGATATTCAAATATTCAATGATATTCAATGAATATACAATGATATTCCAAAATGAGGTTGCCAGATCAAAATGCAAATTTTCAAAGAAAATGAGAGGTTGTTATTTTTTCAAAACTTGAAATACTTTAAAGGTATCAAAGAGTTGAGCAGATTTTTCAGAGTAGATTTGTGAGATTTCTTTGGAGAAGCTATTGCTATGCTGGATCTCACCTGTTAACCTCCACTAATCTTAAGGTGAATAGGTGGGGATGGTAAGATCTCACCTCAAATCTAAAGAGAAGGGTTTTAATAAAACCACTGAGGTTATGATATGTCTTCCTTAAGGCATAAGAGTCACAGAGAACTGTATTCTCACTACGGACTAGGAAATCACAAAGACAAGTGAGATGAAATGGCAAGTTATTAGGTGGGAAAGCAAAGGAGAAGTGACTGTATTAGAATCACCCAGAAGTTTTTGAAGGGAGATGTATGTTTCCTATGAATCAAACATAAGAGCAGTAGAGCCACCTAGAGTTTTAACAAGAAAACCACTTGGGAATGTAAGGATACTGACCAAAGTCAGCTTCAAGATACCACCGAAAACATGTTGATCAAGCACAATTAAATCAATCATGCTCACTGCAGTAAGGGAGAACATGACACAGCCTTAATACTTACTCAGAACTGAGAATGTCTGGGGAAAATATGCATAGGATTTAAGACTCTGGGTATAGTGATATGAAGAGATCTTGCTGAGGTGATAGATCTTGGTATGGGAGACCAGGCAGAGATTATGACAAAATATTTTTGGATTAGGAGACACAGAGAGGTGAGATCTTGAAGTAAACCTTCATGAGCAATCTGTTAGCATTGAAAATAACTATTCTTTTCACATTCTTATCTTACAGTAGAAAACATTTTGTGGAACAAGTTGGTGAGTTATTTTTGCTTGTTCTTAGTATTATTTCGCAGTATTACTTAACACAGAGATAGTAAAGTGCACTCAGTCCTGGTGTTATTTTACACAGATACAGGAAATTAAGTTGGTTTCGGGTTTCACATTCCAAAAGAGAGAGTTTTTTTGAAGTTGACAGGTAGAAAAATTAGGAGCAGAAGAGGTAACAGCAGGTGGAAAAACAGAATGCATCATGTTGATCATAGAACTTCAGACGGGATCCAGGACAACAAACTCTGAAGAACCCACGATTTATATTATATATAATAATTTGTTATATTAACATATGTCATTATACATATAAATGTATATTCCACATATATACATATATACCACATACATATTTATACTTTATATATATATATGGTTATATCACAAGATACATGTGACTATGTCTGTGAGATATGAGTGAGGTGTAAACCACTACCAGGTCTAGGGAGAGTAAACCATCTCCTACAGTACAAGCCAAGTAGAACGTCCCTATGCCCTTCTCTCTTCTCTCTAAACTCCATTAGACACTGGCAAGGTCAGAAACAGCACTAGTGAGTAAAGGTAAATAGGATCTAGAAAAAAAAGAAGAAACTGACCAAACACCTTCCCTGCTTCAAAGGCAGATGGGTTGTTCCATACTGGTTGGAATAAAGTTCAAACTGATGAGTCATAAATTGGACTGAAGCTTTTCTAAATACTAAGTCCAGAATGAATATTGGCAACTAAAAGTGGTCATAGAACTTCTGTTACATAAGAATAATTAGAGAATGTATGCTGCCTTTCTACCGGAATTTTTACCCAGTGGCAGAAGGAGAGATTTTCTCCACAGAATTATTTCAAAAGGATAGTAGGAGATAAAAATAGGGTGTGCTCTGATTATTTCCTATGAATCGGTCTCCATCATGGGGGTATTTTATTTACATATCTAAAATTACATATATATTTATATAAGCTATATAAATATACTTACATATACATTTTATAAATTATATATTTATATATACAAAGTGTATGTATGAAATGATACACATATGCTGATAAAATATATATATAAAATATGTAAATACAAATAGGCTAAAGATGAAATAAACAATACCTTGAAATATTTTTATTTTCTGTATTAATAGTGCAAAGTCTTTTTGTTGGCAATGTTATTGCATGTGCTTTACTTTTTTACCTTCTGACATTCCATTAATGATACAATATCCAAATGGTACAACATTGTTCTATGTTAATTTCATTTTGATTCTTGGTTTTTGTAGTTGTTGTGGCTGAAAAGGTGAGTTGATCTTTATGGAAGAAGAGTATCACTGGTTGCACTTACTTAATGAGGACACTGAGCTTGAAATCCCAACTGCTAAATTTTGAAAGGACTTCATTGAAATTTGTCAAGTAAATGTCCTTCTTCTCTAATAGGAGATTTTTAAATAAGTTAGAAAACCGAAGCCTGATTTTTAAAGTGACCAGATATCAAAGCTTTTATAGGTAACATGGATCTCTTTCAGCAACAAAGCAACCCAGAAATGAAGAAACAAAAAGAGAAAACCTCTCTTTATAATACTCTATAGATAGCATGAAATGTGGCACATATATACCATGGAATATTATGCAGCCATCAAAAACGATGAGTTTGCGTCCTTTGTAGGGACATGGATGAACCTGGAAACCATCATTCTCAGCAAACTGACACAAGAACACAAAATCAAACACCGCATGTT